>APFE031299455.1:139467-250576 GCA_000404065.3 Pinus taeda | reverse complement strand
TTTTTTTTAATTATTTTAAACTAAACTGGTAGAGATATGTAATATTAAAAAAGCTTGTATTGGAAGGCAACAATCTTTACATATTTCAATTTTCCTTGCAGTTTGAGCACTAAGGCTCAATACAAAATTTCAAATGAGTTACCAATGATACAAGAAATTCAATCCATTTCCAACTATAAACTTTACAAAAAACACCCAATATCCAAACATTTTTTAATTTTTTTTTAAATTTAGTTTGACTTGTTTTTCATGGAGTAATACTTTTTATTTTCTTCCTACTTGAGTCCTACCCATATTTTCAATAGATTTCGAGGTGTCATTATTATTTTCCTGATCTTCCCAAGAAGTTTCCTTTCCAGCATTATTCATTTTGGTTTCTATTGGGGATTTGTTTTGCAAGAGGGTTTTGCTACTTTTCCACTTTTGTTGAGTACAAAGAATCTTCACTAGGCTTTGATTTTTTCTGATTAACTTTTGTTGCCTCTAATATATTTTCTTCGGTAGTATCATTTTCCAATTTATTTTCTTGTTCTTTCTTATCTTGATACTCTTCCTGTTTGTATACCGTATAATGATTTCCATGAGCTCCTTCCCACTAATCAATCCTTCGATATTTTTTCCTATCTTTATTGTTCTGATGTTTGGGGGATTTTTTTTACTACATGCCCATTTCATAACATGCTCTATAGCGGAATGAAAATTTTTCATAGTCGAGCTTTTGGAGCAAGACATAATTTGGCGTTTTCAAAATACTCTTAAATGGAAAAATCATTATTGAAGTACATCTCCTGACAAAGTCAAGCATAAGTAGTTTTATAATAATTTATTGTAGATGGGTTATACCAACAAATTTTTCCAAGAGCATTCCTAATAGAGGATAACAATTGAAGACTTCAAAGATGCAAAGGTAGTTTCAGAAGCCTAAACCAAACTGGAGTTGTGGAGATTGATGTTATTACCGGATCAAAGGTGGGAGACTAGGGCTACATGAAGAGATCAAGACTACTGTAAAAGCATGGCTCAGATACAAAAATGGCTTTGTTATCCTCAATATTGTCGAAAGTAACAATGCGGAAACCCTGAGCCATGGGATAAATTTTTAGATCATTCCATAAACACATTTTCCACATCTTAGAGATCTGTTTATGCAGATCCATTAGCCATGTCCAAAATCCATTAAACATGAAATCCAAATCTAGCTCCGAAAAAAACTTTTCGCAGCTAAAACCTTCCTCATCCAAAGGAACATTAAGAGAGGGAACTTCTTGAACTACTGGGAGGCCAAATATAGATTTCAAGATGGAACTACGTGAAATTAAAGAAGGGATTTCTTGTTTGGAAACAATTCCTACAAAATAAATTATCTTTATCACTAAATCACTAAGATCGCCATTGATGAGATTTCCCTACATGTCTTCAAATAAATACATGTGATCTAAGTATAGATTAGTCAACTAGGGAAATACCCTAGCCACCACAAGGGTTTTTAGTGCTTCTCCCATCTCATCCTCACTCTATTATCCATAAAACAATTATACAAAAAGGGCATGAAAAGCCTTTTCCCAGTCAAATGCCATTGTGGTTCACCAAAACACATATAAACATTATCATAACTAAAATAGCCTCTTGTCAACAAAGAGATAAGATATCATGATAATATAAATGTGTCATAAATAGCAAAGAGAAGAGATATTTGGTCTCAATCTTGTATGTGTTCCACTAGCAAACCTTCTCTATAAGGCTTGTAGTAGTGCTCATAAAATGAAACTCCATTTTTATTCGTAATCTTCCGTGTACCTGGTTCTTGTTGTGAAACTACTTTGGAATGATCAACAACCATGGAATTCCTCTCCTCGTAAATATGGCAATGGGAAATTTGATCAATTCTTCTTTTCAACTATAAGAGCTCCTCCAAAATGGGAATCAGTGTGTTCATGTGACATTAAGAAACTTCATTAAACCAACTAATAATAATTAAGGAATTACAAAATATTTGTAGCTACTTGCATCCCTTTTCAGTAGAAAATAATAATAAAATATTTAAAATGATCATTTTCGCATAATTATTTGAGCCTTGGCCAAAGCCTTTTTGGAATTTAAATAAATGGTTTTATTTTAAATAAAGTAATTCTCCTCCCCACTCTCACCTCAAGCCTAGGAAACACAATAAAAGTAAGCCTAAGGATGAGACTGGTCCACTTCTTTATGAGTGATATTCAGAGGTTGTGTCTAATTTTTAAATCTAGGATGAGATCATATATAACCAGAGAATTAGCTGCCACATCTCTTCTCAGAGATAAGATACCATTGCTTGAGCTAGTTTATTTATTTTTTGTATGTAAGTATATTTCAGTTCTCTGATGTTAATGAAATAAAGTTGCTTTCTTCTATTTCATCTCTTTCTCTATGTTTATAGTCATGTTCTATTGAGTTCTTTTTTCTCTCAAGGGATTCTTCGAACAATATTTTGAAAGGATCTCCTCCTCCCTCGTAATCATAATGATTCCCTGTGTCACCCACATGGCACCCCTCATACTTACGTGGAAATACCACAACATTTGTGGATGGTTTTTAGGTTACTATGTCAAGTGAATATACTTTCACTAACAAGACCTACACTTTCATCCAGTGCACCATGTGTCAGAGGTGGGGCCAACTAGTCCACATCATCTTGGTGTCTCAACATTGAAGATTACTCGCCTCCATTTACTCTAACTTCAATTAGAAAATTCCAAGGTTCAAGGTCCAAGACCCAAAGTTGACCCACTAGCCCACACCATTTGAGGGTCTCAGCATTGGGGTTTCCTTAACTCCTCACACTTGAACACTTTGGGACCAATCAATAATGACTGATATTGACCCATTGGCATCGGGTCGCTCCATAGGATGGATCTTGCATCTCTCTCGAATGTCTAATGGCTCGACGACATAGTTACCATAATGGTGGTTTCGAACTTGGGGAAGGCGGGACCCTCAATTAATCTAAGTCATCAATTATATATGGTTTTTATGGTGCTAATCACAACTATGTGTCCCTCTCCTTGTAAAGAACTGAATAGGAGTGGGGGGCCTCCATTAATCTTGATCATCAGCCTCTAGGCGACTCTCCACTTAATTCCTTTAAAATATTGGTGGTATGAAGACTTGTGAGCCCTATAGTGTCCACCCCAATCCATGTTCCCAAGCCATGTCACTAAGACATGTCACCATGTTACATCACTAATCCATGTCACTAAGCCACATCACCATGTTTACTCACTAAGCCACCTCACCAAGCCATGTCATCTCATGCCACATCACGCTAGGCTTCATCATCTCGGCATCGGGTTCTTGAATTTCCCTGTATTCCAACCTCAATTGGAAATGTCTAGATCTGAGATTTGAGGTGTGAAATTAGGGTTCCAATATCCATGGTTCCACCCCATATTTTGAACACTCGGGTAGTCGAATGAAGGGTTTCACTATGATGCAATTTTACTATTGATCCAATCTTTTAGAACCAAGAACAAAACATGGTAATACTTGTATTCACACTAATGAAATGTGTGCACTATTTTCCACCCTCAGATTATCAAAATCTCATATTCAATACCTATACAAAATATTAAATGCAACCCCAACATTGTTCATGTTATGCAGGTCCCATGTGAAGGTTAAAATGATGGTTATCCTAGCCTATGAACATCCAGTCGTCTTAGAAGTTTGTGACCTCTTAGATTCATAGATACAACCATATTAAAAAGAGGAAATCCAACCTTCAAGGCCTTCGGGTTGGTTCTAAAGAAACTATCTCTTTCGAGTGTTGGACCCCTAGATCTGTGAACTCTGCCAATGTTCTAAGGATCAATGAATAAAGAAAAAATTTGAAGGAAGAGGGAAATATCCCAAATGCCAAATTTCTTGGTAGACATGGACTAGGCCATGAATCTTGACCCGCAAAATACCATGCTATGACAAAAATAAAAAGCTTGGGCACTAGGAAGAATCAAAATAAACAAAAAATAGATGAGAGATAAGAGCATGCCCCCAACAACCAATTTACACAAAATACACATTGATTGATGAAGACATATGAGACAATATAACCATGTTAGTTGTGGTAGTGTGGTTAAACTTGTACATTCATCTATAATGTGTAATATCCATCCATTGTTGTAATGTTGTTTTTGTTTAGACTGGATTATGTTAGTAAGAATGGTGGAAAAGCCATGAAGTAAATTGAAATACTTATGTAAATAAATAATTTTATTAATAAGAAAAATGGGATTGAAAGTACTTGGGAATCATACACCTGAATATGAGATTAAGATAACTCTTCCATGAAAACAATTTTGGATAATATTTAATGGATGGGAGAGAAGATTCATTAAATCACTTAGTTGGGGAAAGATGCTAAGATTGCATAAGCATAAAGAACCACAGAAGAGAAAAGTGGGTTTTTAAGGAAAATCTTAGGAAATTGGACATTGAGGACCACAAAAGAGGGACACTGCCAAAGGAAAAAATCAGTCAATGAAAAAAGGTATAAAATACTTATTGAAGGGATCAATAGAGGTTATTGATACCCTGCCAAGTACATCTCAGCTCAAGGGGGAACTAGAGTCACTTAATTCAAGATTGGGTGGAGAAACATGTTTACAATTATCAAGTGAATCCCTAACAATTATACCAGTTAGACTAATTATTATGTTATTCAATTTCCTATTCACCATAGATTACTTGTTATGTACTCTTATTTTTTTATATGTCAATAATTATATGTAAATTTTATGTAATATTTTATATTTATATATGTGAGTAGAATCTGTAATTATCATTGTTGGAACATTGATAACATGCATGCAGATTATTTAGTAATTAGTTCTACAGTGATGAGGAAGGGATTCAATAATTATGAATTTGATTGTTCGAAGACTGCATACTCAATGTGATATGAAATTCTAGATTGATTTCACAACATATGAGTAGATACTCATAAATAACAGAATTAGATGGTTATAGCTGGTTTTTAATATTATTTGAACATGCATATGGTGACTATCAATTTAGTGGGTCTGAGAGTTGATGCAATGATTAATAAGACATGAATTGTCTTTTTATGTTAATAACATGATCCTGAATGGTAAATATAAGGCGTTATTAGCTACAATGAGAAATTTTATGTTGTTTGAGGACGAGAAATAGTACTTGTAGGGTTTCAATCTTGCAACAATGAAAATTCATGAGTATGTTAAGGATAAGGGAACTAGGCATATGAGGAAGCAACAGGCATATTCCTAATAGAGTTGTTCCTTTTTAGGAAAACAAAGCGAGACACTAGAGCAACTGTAATACTCACACCAAATAGGTGAAGGAAATACGTTTTCCAACAGATAAACTACTAAACTAAAACCTTTAAGAATAGAAATAGGGAGAAAAATATTTCATTTATTTCAGTACCAAAAATTGCTGAAGAATAATAGAATTAAAAAAAAAATATTAGAAACCAGGAAAATATGTGTGCAACTGGTAGCGAGACAAATCACGCATTAATTCAACAATTGAAAAGAAATGGTAGACAAATTAATACAAGTATATGCACATTTCACATTTCATAAAACTTCATTATAGTAATAAAAATCAGGAACCCAATCTGTGTGAAATAAATTACACCAAGAAATCAATTATTGAGAAAACACATGCCTTAGATAATACAATTGACACAAATATCAGAAAGATAAAACATCGGTAATTCTATTACATCAAGTGGGAATCTAACTACACAACCAAGTAACTAGAGGTTTAAGCCTCGGTAATTATGGTTCATAAAGTTATAATTTAGAATCACAATGGCACATATACTTGTATCTAAATAAGGGATTAGGAGAAGAATTCCCAGATTGAATTCCCTCAATCCTCATAGAGACTCTCTGGCTTATCATAGAAATAATCCCCAACAACACCAACGAATAACAAAGTTTGGAATGGATCACAGAATTTGACTAATGCTGGGAGAATCATGGTAACTGACTATTGTCTAGGTAAATCCTCTCTGTAGACAGAGATGGTCCCTCTAGCCCAATGAGTGCGTCTAGCATCCAAAGTGAAAATATACTAATTACTTTCCTAATTTGAGAGATGAAGAATATGGCCTACCTCATTCTAATGCTATCTCGATCTCCTTTGCCGAAGACCTTGAGTCACTTGCATCACAAGCTTGTTCCTGTTGCTCTCACCATTTATGTGCCTCCACAAGGGATCAAGACACAACAAGGAATGAAAATACAAATAGCATATTCAAAATAAACCTACTAAATTGATCAAGGAATGTTAAACTGAATGATACATGAGAATACACATTTAGGGAAAATGAACCAGGAGTTGTATATTAATAGAAAATAAAAGGAAGCATACAACAGAGCCTTGATGTTGATAGGATCTCCTTGAAATGCATATCCAAGTCTAATATAAGCTCACCAAGCACTCCTTGTCCAAGTCAAATGAGTAGCATATAGCCACAATATTAGCATAAGGGTGCAAATAGACATAGACCAACCCAGTCTCCAACCTGACCAACCATTTGGGAATGGAACAGGATGAATACATAGGATGGGAAAGGGAGTTAGGATCTCTCCAAAGGTTGGAGTAGGCCCTCATCTCAAGGAGGTAGCTCATAGGGATAAGACCAAGAGGCCAAGTTGGGAGAATTTGACCTCGTCTATGTCGAACAACCTCCAGCTCATCACTTTGGAAGCTTCTAGATCATGAAACTTCTCATCCTCTTTGGGAAAATTCCCTTTTTGGGACCACTGCTAGTATATGAGAAAATAGAGAAATGCCATCACGGGTCTGGTATAGTGCAACACATGACCATCACAACTTTTAGCCTCATAAGAGTGATTATTCTCAAAAATTAGGGTTTAAGAGCTATTTCCTTCTAGGGAAGCTCAAGGAATTTTGCAATCAATGTCTTAAGAAGGATCTAAACTACATATATGAATGACTACACTGCATTATGGTCATGTTTCAGGTACTTCAGGGTATGTCACAGGGAAGTGTAGGAGGTGTGAGAAAATATTGTCTAACAAATGTGCCCTAAAGCATGAAGGCAGAATGGGGAGTGATGGATGAGATGCTTTACAAGTTTTTACAAGGAGAAGGAAAAACATTGTCAAGAGACATACAAATAAAGGATGCATATACATATACATATCTAATGTCAAACATGAATCCATGGTATGGACGTAGTCATACATATAGAAAGGACTATGTGAAAAGATCCATGGTATGGGTACAACCATCCAATACACAATTATCATCTATAATCTAAGATCCAAGGCATGGATGCAGCCATCGAATATATAAGGATCGTCATCATAAATATAAAGTCCCACAGTATGGGCACAACCATTCGTACAGGATAAACATGTGTACAATCATGAATAATACATAACTCTACCTAGCCTAAGTCATATCAGACAAGACTCAGGGTCTTGCGCTCCATCCCAACCTGATCAAGGTATGAATTCTAACATGCGAATGAATGTGCCGAACTCGAACATGCTAGAAAACCACCTGATTACCAGCCATTGATGTGGACTATTAATAGGCATGAGAGGAACCACCCATAATGACAATGGCCCTAAAGGTACGACAGCTAAAGTCGAACACTCGTGCAATCATCCAATTGAAGGTGAATGATGAAGACCTATTATTGGATGTGAAGAACTTGCCATTAAGGCATGCAAGATCTAAGTTACTGAAAGGGAGTCTCTAAGTCATGTTCCTCGATAATGAGCTGAAGTCAACATGAAGTGACTCATCGAAGGAGGGTCATAATGAATCCCCCATCATCGACACAAAACAAGGAATAGAGTGGAATGAAATGGGTAGGATCCAAGACTGTAGAAAAGAGTCAGACAATGTATAGGTAATAAACTGTAGATAAGACTTCTCTTGAACATATCAGTGACACAACTCCTGAGTATGGCAACATTTGACTCAATATAGTACCAAGGGTCATAATGACAAAGTCGAATAATAAAATGCAAGGAAAAATGGATTACCCAAACTCAGAAGGACAAGTTACTAAGTGAGGATGTCCCAAACTTGACACAAGAAACATACGAGTGTCATGTTTAAGAGCGACATGCTTCCTATACAAGAGATGTTCCACTTTCATTCCCCCCCCCCCCCCCCCCCCACTATTTTCTAGTGAGTGCCTCTTTATTTTTACACAAGCTTGAGGAGGATAACATATGCTTATCATATAAGTCCATCCATTGGATGAATCCATCCCAGTAAGTTTTACGAGTCCTAGGAAGGAGAAACTCGGGCTCATCATGGTGACAAGTCTTTCGTTGTTTATTTTTTACGAGTCTGGCGGAAGAGTAACTTGGTGTCTTTTCATATTTAGAAATTTTGAAAAAGAGGAAAAATAATACTCCATCATGTCCCTTTTTGTAATTTGCCTCTCGAATCCAAAAATGTAGAAAACAATATTCGAGAGAACCTCTCGAACAAATTGACCAGGGTGTTCCCTTTTCATAGATAGTCTATCTCAGATTGGAAAAGGGTTAAATTTATACTAAGTAGATGTCATTTCATTTACTTTTACAAGTTTTAAATGACAAGTACTCATAAATGTTTTCATTTTTCAAGAGTTAGAAAAGAGTTGAAAGGGGACTTCAGCTAGAGGAACACGTGGTATAAAAGGATAGCAATTGCTTCTAGTGATGATGGAAGTACTCAAAACATGTAATGGTCAAGAGGTTCGCTAATAAGACCACTCATCACAGATGTTCCTCAGGCACAGGTAAAACAACCAAGTGAAAGCATATGATCAGAAAAAGAGATGGTGACATTGGAATGAAAAAACAAAGGCTCATCTAAAGAAAATCGACTGACAAAAATAGAAATCATGAGATGTAAAGTGGGAATGGTTTCATTTTTACACAAGCTCAAAACATGGGAAACTATGCTTTGGTATACTTGAAAATGGGTTTTATTTAACAAGCTTGAAACATGAGAAAAAACTATGCTTGGATTTGGTTTCATTTTTAGAGAAGGTTGAAATGGAAACAAACTATGCTTGGATTTGGTTTCATTCTTACAAAATCTTGAAACAAAGATAAACTATGCTTAAGATAAACTTGCATGCCCCCATCATAATGACTCAATTCGAGGTACATTCCCCACAAGCTTCATGTCATTCACCTAAGTAGACTATTGGTTACTAACAGGTAGATGGAATGAAGGTTTACTTACGAGATCAAATGAAAGACTCGACTAGGATTTTACAAGATCTAATCAACGATTCAAATTGCAAGGAGATTTGTTTCATTTTTTTAATGAGCTTGATATAGTAAAAGAACCATGCTCATGACACCTTGATTCCTTTTTTATCGATCTTGGCACAGGTAAAGGAACCATGCTCGTAGATACCTATTTCATTTTTTAAAGAGGTTGACATAGTAAAAGAACTATCCTCATGGCCCTTGCTTCATTTTTTAATGAGCTTGACACAAGACAAGGAACTCTTCTCCATTTCCTTTATCACAATGCAAAATAGGCCATGGCTTCGAAGCAGTTCTCATCATATGGGAGAACCTCTTCTCAGGAAGGGATACATGTCCGGGGATTCAAACGAAAAATCAGGCTCCAATGCCCCCGAGTACATCACATACTACATCACCTACTAGATCATCAGTAGATGTGGGCATGGAATAGGGGGCCACATAATTAGCCTGTGGTGGGGGTGATACGGATTGCATATAAGAACCATTTAGGGATGATGGTTGAGTGGCAGTTTATTCAGGACCAATGAATGTAAGCTTATCAATGATCACAATGCTTCCTTCATGCGAGAAACACATTACTCGAAAGAGGGAAGAAACAAGAGCTCCCATGACATAAACATAGTCACGGCCAAGGAGTATATTAAAATCCAACGGGTCTTGGAAAAGCATAGAATCTATATAGACAGTCTTTCCTCCCAAAGTAATAGGGAACTTAGGAAGGATCCCTAATGGTTGACTGGTTCCTTTGCTAAAAGTTAATAGATTTTGGGTGACAGGGACAAGCTGGGGAGAACCTAAAGCATGCTAAGTAGTTGAGGACAAGATTCTAATAGATGTGCTCTCATCTATGATTGTACTAGGTATGGCCATATGGTAAGCATGTACGATAATATAGAAAGGCACATAAGACAGGAGACATTATCTTTCCAGTCGACTCCAATCAAAAGAGGTGACTAAACTACTTGGAGGGGGTGTTGTAGGAACGTGAGAACTACCCTCTTACTCTACGGGAATAGGATAACTTCTCTAATGCACCTCAAAAGTGGGAGGATTTCCATCTAGTTCATTTGAAATTGAAGAAACCATAAGAACCTGAGCATTACGAGGTTCACTCTCTACCCAAAAGGTACGGTTAGCTGAAGGTGGAGTAAGATCTACCATTTTCTCAACCAATGGTTGGTTGAGAACGGACTCATGAGACTCACTTCTAGATAGATCGATGTTGACCAAAGATGACTTTTTATCAATCGCTAGATCAACTAGTGAAGGAGAAGGGAAAAGCTTTCGATACCCCACTGAAAGATGAATTTGAGAAGTTGTAAGTTTTTCCAACTCTTTGGAAGCTTCATCTATAAAAGAAAAAAGGTGAATGGGATGATTACCTTCACACAAATTATAGGGAAATTGGACTTTTCTCTTTTTCCCATGAGCTTTGTTGTTACTAGGTGAAGGTTTATCACCAACATGATCTCCAGAGGCTGATGACAAAGGTTGATGTGAACTTGTAGACCACACTTCTACGACCTTGGCAATACTAGGAAAATTCTAAAGGAGATGGTCACCCTTACATAGCATGCAAGGTAATTTTACTTTCCGATGTTGGTTGGAAGATTTTTGTTCATTAGTTGCATCTGTAGCAATGACTGCTTGGTTGCCCCTTTCTTATTTGGCTTCTTCTTCTTCCTCCTCTTCTTCTTCTTCTTAGCTTCCTGGTTACTAAAATTCAGACTTTCATGAGGCGAAGAGGAAGAGTGAGGTGAAGAAATACACGAAGAAGCTGAGGGGGCAACTTTAAGATCAATATGAAGTTGATGTTTGTTAGTTGCAGGAGAAGTTGGTTGAAAAGTAGTTTGGACACTCGGAACCACCGAGGTAAAAAAACAACCAAACTGGCAGACCAATGGTCAATCCAGGAAGGGACAACGTTTCCATATAAGGAGCACCAGTATTTCCAAACTAAGGAAAAGGACTAAGATTCCCGTCATAGGGGTTTCCTTTATTGGTAAACTTAGGAAATGTTTCCATTAGTATCAACCTAAGATCTACTAAGGAGTATTTCCACATGAAGGATGTTGTTCCGTGGTCAATTAATTTTAGATTTTGAAACAAAAACTTTGCCTTTTCATTTTTTAAGAGTCGAGAAAAGGACAAAAATGTGACTATAGTAACTTTCGTTGGCTTAGCGAGTTTGAAGGGACAAGTACTCGATGATCATTTCAAATTTAATGAGCCAAAAAAGATTAAAATGACTACTCAGATACTTCAGGCAAACGGGATTACCAAGTAACCGTGAACTGCAATATACACCTTAGCAACTAAATCTATTAAGGACTTGATATATGTGCAAGAAATTTTCCTGAGTGTTGTTTTCGACATATCACGTTTACAGGGAGGTAGACACGACTTCCTATGGATAAAGGTTTTCAACCTATGAGGGTCTCACTTTATATACGTGATGGTATGAGGAACACAAGTCTGTGCTAGCACTGTCTAATGCAAGAGTATTGTGAATGACAACTGCTAAGTTTTTTAGGTGATGGAACACGTCTCTAGCCTAGACCACTAGGTATGAATGTTAATTTTTGAAATGCTTCTTAGATTAATTAATAGATTTTAAATTTGATCATCAATTATGTCTCAGTTTGGGCTCAAAGCGATGTCACCTGAATGCCTATTATGCAACTATATGAGAGAAGGAAAAAATTGCATTTCTATGAAAGCTAGAATAAAGGGAAGGAATTTCAATCAATAATACATCAAACAAAATGCATCATGCAAAATGCCTTCCCCCAACTTTCACTTTCATCTTCCAAATGCAATGCCAAAAGTAAAAAAAAAATCACTTTTCACTATCTTCCATGCAACTTTTTAGAAAGAAAAATGGTTTTACTTTAGAAATATGCACTTATAGGAATTATGTGTTTCTTTTCATTTTGAATGATTTGATGCACCTAATACAATTTCTAGCTTTCAATCACTGAAAAAGGTGATCCATTTTCAATGATGAATCTCAAAAAAGAACTTTTCAATGCAACTAATCTAATGCATTTTTACAAAAAAGTAAATTTTGAAATACAAGTTAAAACAAATGCAAAACAATGTTTTCAATGATTTCCACATAAAACAACAGTTAATCAATTAGCAAAAAAGCATCTCAATGACACCAACAAGTGGCAAGCGATGACCAATTTACTAGAAACCCTAGAACTCAATCAGATTTCACTTCAAAGCCAATGAGACAAATTTTGCAAATTAATCAAGAAAATCAATCAAAAACACCATAGACACTGGAAAATCATTGATAGAGGATAGAAAGACTGAAAATAAGAAGAAAAACCCTATTTTCCCTTATACTATGGGATCATCGTGCCTGTCATTGGCAAGAAAGCGATAATTTCAACTGTACTAAAAAAAGTAGCAATGTTATCGCGACTATCAGGATGAAAACCACGATGGGCGAGAAAAATGAAGAAAAAATAAGAAATCTTCAAGACCAGACAAAAAATAAATATCCTCAAGCAATCACCAGCAAGTGAAAATAGTTACATAAAACCAAACAAGCTAGAAAACTGACGGTTTCTCAAAATCAACACAAAAGCAGGATGAAGGATTGAATGGAAAGGGTTATAGCTTCCCCAACAGAGTTTCCATTTTTTTGTCTAGGTAAATCCTCTCTATGAACAGAGATGATCCCTCTAACCCAATGAGTGGGTCTAGTAACTGAAGTGACAACCTACTAGACACTCTCCTAAGTTGCAATCGAAATGATAGACGAAGAAGATGGCCTACCTCATTCTGATGCTATCTCAATCTCCTTTGTTGAAGACCTTGAATCACTTGTGTCACGGGCTTGCTCTTGCTACTCTTAGCATTTATGAACCTAGACAAGGGATCAAGACACAAAAAGGCATGCAAATACAAATAGCATATTCAAAACAAAACCTACTTAATTGATAAAGGAATGTTAAGATGAATGATACATGAGAATTCACATTTAGGGAAAATGAACTAGCAATTGTGTATTAATAGAAAATAAAGGGAAGCATACAAGAAACCCTTGATGTTGATAAGATCTCCTCAAAATGAATATCCAAGTCAAAGCTAAGCTCTCCAAGCACTCCTTATCCAATCCAAATGAGTAGCATATAGGTACAATCTTAGCATAATGGTACAAATAAACATAGACCAACCCAGCCTCCAACCTAACCAACCATTTGGGAGGGAGAGGATGAATATATAGGTTGGGAAAGGGAGTTAGGATCTCTCCAAATATAGGAGTAGGCCCTCATGTCAAGGAGGTAGCTATGTTGGGAGAATTCGACCTCATCTATGTTGAACAACCTCCAACTCGCCACTCTAGAAGCTTCTAGATCACAAAGCTTCTCATCCTCTTTAGGAAAATTGCCTTTGTGAGATCATCATGGGTATATGAACAAAAAAAGCAACGCCATTGCAGGTCTGGTGTAGTGCAACAAGTAACCATTCTGGTTATTAGTGTCATAAGAGGATGATTCTGAAATTAGGGTTTAAGAGTTATTTCCTTTAGGGGAGGCCCAAGTTATTTTCCAATCAATGTCTTAGGAGGATCTGAAGTGAATATATGAATGAGTACATTGCATTATGGTCATGTTTCGGACACTTCAACATATGGCACAGGGAAGTGCAAGAGGTGTGAAAAAGTATTGTGTAACATCAACCTCGATGAGACTAAAGTCGGAGGTAAGTGAGGACCATTCTAGTGAATTCCTGAGAAAACATAGTGCTTCAAGAACAAATTTTTGTACCTACAAGACATGGGAACACCGTATTAGTAATTAACATTATGAAATCAAGTGAGCAAAGTAATAAAAGCAATATAGGGGGGAGTGAATGCATACTTGAAACAATAACCATTGGTGGTCTCCAATCTACAACTAAACAAGGAATAATATGCTCATGTGCGGTATAACTTGTAAGATCAATAAAAAAGAAGAAAAAAAAGAGAATGAGAAACATATCTTGAAATGAATTGAGGTGACAAAGCAAGAGGACTAGCATGACCTTTATGAATATTGCATGTCACTCTACTGAAAACAATGAGAATTTTGTAGCTTACCTTATATTGTTTTCTCTAATCTTCCAACTAGTACTATTGCTCAAATGCTTGTGTTAACCGCTACTACCACCTATACCAGAAAAGTTACAATGAAAGCAAAGAATTTACAAACCTTTGTCAAGGTTATTAATAGCATTAGGAATTAGAGAGAAGATAGAAACAAAAATAAAGAAAATAACTTGAATTGTGAATGGATGATTGGGTCGAGGAGATGGGTCCTTTGTACGAGCTATGCCAGAAAATGAACCAGCAAAAAACCAAAGCTAATAATCTTATCGTTAAACGATAGACAAAAACTGAGGTTGTACAAGTAATGTAATTGAGATCACAAGAATCTAAAAGTAAGCATGAACACCCAAATGGGGAGGGCTTTCTTAAAACACAGTTAAATCAGAAACCCAAGATTCTAGAAGTGGACCTAGAATTTTTCTCCAAGTGTTGAGGCCATGACATCGATGGGTTGTGATATTGACGATTCCTATAAAAAAGATAGGGAAAAACAAGCTTAGTCAACCTCAAATGGAGATGGGCACAGAGTCAGTGAAAGATAGGCAAAAACAAAATCATAAAATGCAACCACCAACAGATTATTAGTAACCTTAAAGGAAATATTTTCCCAAAGTGGCATCATACTTGTAGATGGTATACCCAGCATACTATCATTGACACTGGAAACAAACACTGGACAATGTGAAAACATTAGGGAAATGATTCACAAAGAAACTGTAGAGGAAGGGGAGTGAATCAACCCATAAGAATCAAATAAATTTTGTGCAAGAACGCCTGGAGTAAAAAATGGTGGAGGCATGTAGAGTTTGTCTGTCTTCATGACCTTTGTGCATCCATAGAAGGAAAAATGCCAAATATTGACAGAAAGCGCTGGGGTGATGCCACACGAAAGGGCACAATGACTGAGAAATTAGGGTTCAAAAGGTTTTAGAGTTACAAAGACTAATCATGATCCTTGATGGCCAGCTCTCTATCCCAACCATTCAATTGCTGCTATGACAATCACATGGCCTCCATGTGATGGAGGCAGACATGGAGAATTCTAATTATGTAGTTAATATCCCAAGTAGGAGTGTCACAACCAATATTGGAATTGGCGAAGAGGTTATGAGAATCATACAACTTTAGAACATAGACGCTAAATTGAATTTTATTGCATAGTCAAGCAGTAAACAAATATATATCATAAGGTATTACATAGCTGTTAAGATGTGTGTTCCATAACAACAAAGAGAATGAAATAATATTGCCATTGCAACCATTATAGCATATAACCTTTAATTGGCTAAGAGGGTATTTCCACCATACTTATTCAATGTCTATATTATACCTAGAATTAAGAAGAATCTCCTAAGTGAGGAGTGAGTGAAGGTAAATTTCTAGGGATTAATGTAATAAGGTATACCTTGTAACATGCCCATGTGATAAATGTGATAATGCATACTTGTAATATGCTCATGGAATAGAAGTGCAAGAAGATATATCTTTGAACTAGGCCTTATGTTGTTCATTGTAGAATAATAAGGGAATACATGGTGACAATAGTATTAGTGATATGAACACATACAGGCAAAAAAAAATTGTTTGCCTTGTACTATATGAGTAGGGTTATGGCATAATGTTTCTCATCACTTGGCCATCAACCATCGGAGGTTAGTAGGTGTTGAGAAAAACATGTTTGCACATTTTGATCTGATAAGCATTTAGTGCTTTCGTCAAATAACGAGCCTAAAATATGTGACATTTCACATTTTTTGTAGCTCCATTTATTGCCATTTCCCTATGAGGAATGCACCAAAGGTTATGTAGTGCCGACAAGTGCAAAGTGGTCTCGTCAATTAGTAGAGTATGGCAGACATAAATCCTTCATGTCTTGTGTAGGTTTTTGATTTCGATCGACTAATTGTGGAAGTAATGAAAGCTTGCAAGTGTTCATGAGTGTTGGATAATCTTGTTTACAAAGAAGCTTGACAAACATAACATTTCACTACAATTAAAGTTTTTTACCACCATCACCTCCTAGTTCTATTCACGACCTTGAATTAAAACAAAGGAAACAAAAGTGATTACGGGGAGCCAAGAGACCTAGTGCCTTTTGTTTTTGGTCCCTTGGTCATAACATTGGTCCTATCGACCATTTCGCTTAACACTCATGTACTAGAGAATTTAAGTGCAAGTGATATTATTGGCATCACAAATGAAGAAACTGAAATGTGGAAGATCCCTTTTATAAAAAAAGATCGACTTGCTTTCCCATTGTTTTTGGTTTGTGCTCACCAATAAATTTTCCCTTCGTGTTTTGTTTTCCATTGTTTTTTATTGGTACGCTAGCCACTTAACACACAATTTAATACAGTGGGAGAATCCTCCACATTTACAATGTATATTATAGCATTCCATATTTAATCTCAATGAAATGTAATTTGTTTTCTTACGAGTATAGCTTAGGACTTAAAAGGTTAATGGATCATCTTCTTTTTTGAGATTAAAATGATGCAATATAAATATAAATATTTGTTTCGATTTAATGATGTGTAATTTTATTAATTAAAGAACTACAATACATCAACTTAAATTAAATATATTTATTATTTTGATTATGTTTTTAATTCAAAAAAATAATGTTTTATTATTTTTTTTTTTAATTTAAAATGTATGAGGAAGTTTTTTTTTAGCGGGAATCTACTTATCTTTTATTTCAAAAAATTTAATAATAACGAGTGTTTGAATAATATTTTGAATGGTGGAAACAGATTCATCATCATCAAAAGCATTTATCTAACACTCAAAATCTTAAAACATAATAACCCAAATTTTCACTATTTTGTAAACAAAATTGTAACCTCATTACACTACCATTTTTATTTTATAATCACTCCATATAATTTAAAATATAAGAATTTTATAACCACTACAACATATAATTTATAATCACTACATTTTACACGACAACGTCATCCCGATCCTAAACTGAAAGAGAGTGCTGGAAGCAATCACAACTGAGAAAACACGCTTGTTAATCACAACTTCATTTACGTCCATTCAACCCTGTAATTAAGGAAATGCAACTTAATCATCCTCAGAATTGCATGCATCTAATTTTTTTAACTTTCTTGAGACTTGGAGTCAGAAAAACTGATGATGGATTAGTTGATATAGCGAAATGCTTGGTGGCATCTTATCCTTTTTCCGGATTTGATGGCTAGACAGCATGACATAACGATCAGTTTGATTTCCATGTAGGAACCCCATTGTCGTTGCTTATTTCCATGTAGGAACTACTAGTCGATGATCACCCACTATATTTTGCATACAACATATTGTCGTTGCTTATCCCACACTCGAGAGTCGAGAGGGAGGTCAATAACTTTGGATTTTTTTGGGATCAGCTGGGCCACACCTACTACCATTGCTCTCGCAAGCCCATGCTCTGGCGCCCGAAATTGGTGCACAGCTCCTCCAAGCTCTCCAAGAAGTGGGCCGTGTCTCCAACTGCACGGCGCAGGACGCGGGCCGTACCCAGCGTAACAGGATTCCACCGGCGTGCGCTGGCCATAATTTAACAGTGAGATAATTGACACTCATGAACGAAAAGTAGTTGTTTATAATGAGACTTTTTGAAACCTTTTTCAACGGATTTTTCAGGTCAAAATCTGGCAGCAATTTATTGGAATAGCTAGTTTCTGCACAATCAAAGGGTCTCACGGGTTTTTCAGGGTGCTAAATCCATATATGCAATTAAAAAATCATTTTAACTGCTAAAAATCAAGATTTAACCTCATTTCTTCTACCGGATTCCGTCACCGAAATCTCCAAAAAAATCACATTATAAACAACTACGAAAATGGTATCCGCACGAACACCATAATTTGATTGCTGTGATTCTCAAGTGACTAGCACCATTATTCCTGAGGGCCTTGAATAACATGGATCCAAACATTCTTAGCATTGCCTGTTAGCAGTGAAACGAGGTATTTGTATATAAGGATAAGCAATATTTATTTTAGAATTTTCTTTTTCTTGATTTGAATTTTAACGTTTTGACTTTGTCTCCCGAGCAGGGAATTGCTGCTAAGAAGCCAATCTTGTTCTTTCACATTGCTAAATTGCTGCTAAGCGGCCAATGATGTTAATAAAAGTCACTATGGTGATGCAAGAGATTTTTTCTTTCAGGTTATTCTTTTGACATACAAATGAAGGTGTGTATCCACATGGGTGACCATGACATAAATATAAACTACTGAAAACTAAGAATTGAATATAGAAACTACTGAATATATCACTACAGGAAGATGGTGATAGCATATTTGATAAATTGGAAGTTTAAGCAGTCTGATTTGATTCTAGAAATGAAGTGTGTATATGATTTTGGTGAAGTGAAATTGAATAATGAAAGCTGAAAAGAGATGTGTTTGGAAAGACAATTTAATGTTTCAACTTCGTACTCTGGAATGCCATGAAATATTTGAAATTATTAATAATCAGTCAACATTGTTAAATCTGTGAAATTGTAGTTTCAAATGCCATAAAACTCTACAATTTTAAAAACCAATTAACATTGACCAATAGGATCCACATGCAATAGAATGTCTAACTACATCGAAGAATATCATATCATTTTCTGATGCAGGAACACCAGATTACAGGAATGTAAAATCTCTTACCCATGTTCGCACATACATTCATTTCACTGTGTTCAACGCGCAATATGGTAATTATCACTATTATTTAACTTTAAATCTCGAAAGTAACCGCGGACTGAATACACTGAACATACTCCACATGAGATTCTTCTGGTTTCTCAATGGCAGTCCACAGTCCACTGGTTTCCGCTGGAGCAATTGTTGTACTTGTCGTAGACGGAGGCTCAAACAGATAGAAAACCTGACCATTACTCTCAGCATAACCGCAAACAAAAATCTTGTCACGCCACGCTATACAACATGAAATCCTTGTAAGGCTTTCTGGAAGAGAACCTACTGCCCTCCAAACGTTTTCGTTGGAGTCATATTCCATCACTCCTTGCCGCTTCTGAAACGAGTACAAGCGCCCAGAAGAAGCAGCGACCACATAAGACTGTGGGCCTTTCCCTTCCCCTAATGTCCACATATTTTCCAGCGTTGTCCATGCCCCTGTTTCTGGATCATAAACTTCCGCACTCCGCTTGAATCGATCGCTCAACTCACTATTATAACGGCTAATAACGAAAAATTTGCCGTCCCTAAAAGCACCATAGCATTCATCCCGTTCTTCGCGCATCTCAGGAAGAATCTTCCATTCGTCTTCAAACACATTGTAAACCGCTGCAGATCGCAGATATTCTTCGTAGTCATCGTGTCCACCTGCAACGTAAAGGAGACCCTGAGGTGATACCGAGAAAGCACCGGAGATTCTAATCTCCGGCATGTCTGCGCCACGGCTCCACTTTCCAGATGAGAAGTCATAGATGAAAACGGTCTTGAGTGCCTCTGCTAGGTAAAGGTCTGACGGATTCCATCCGCCCATCAAAACCAGCTTTCGATTGACACAAACGCAGTCACAGAAGAGTGGAATCCCATTGTGAGAACCGGGGAAATGGGGAAGGGGAGGAAGCGTTTCCCAGGTGCCTAGCAAAGGGTCAAACACAGAAACCGCAAATTCTAGATCATCATCAGGGTAAGCAGGATATTCCCGGAGTTCCACTAAACATATACACTGCTGCGAAGTCCCAAACTTTTTTCTGTCTTCATAAAACTGGGGGTGGTTCACAGCGGCCTCCCAGCTTTTGCAAACATTCTGAGGTTTGCATGAGAGTCGTAGGGCACCCTTAGCAGACAATGTCGACCTATTTCCCTTGGAAGAACAGCAAAACCCTCCATAATCAGATGCACTACAGCTAGCGAAACACGGTCGGGGCTGATACTGCTGGTGTTCGAAAATTTGATTTGACGAACAAATTATTTGGTTTGATTCGATTCGTTAAGAGAATAAGCGATATAAGCCCATGTTTACGCTCCAGGTCGATTAAATATGAAGTTGGCAGATACAGACCGTTTGAAAAAGCTGCAAAGGCAAGCACAAGACGTTTTGAACGAACTGAATACCACAGCAGACAAGCACGCCGGAGGCTCACGTTTACGTTTGTAAAATCTGCAACGCCAAGCACAAGACGGACACCTAATATCACAGCAATCAGACAAGCCAAAGACTCATGTACCAGAATTACACTCTTCTTACGTGGAACGGTTAAACACAACCACTTACTCGATGCCGTGCCAGGCCGGATCGAACCCAACTGATAACCACAACCCAGAGAGACGGAACGAAGTAAGGCGCCACAGAATGTGAATGAGCTCAAAATAAATATGAAGAAAAACTCAAGTCATAACAGATCAGCGTTTCTATCTAAAGGAAGAAACTCGAGGGGAAAATCAATGAATAACAGAGATCACAAAAATGAGGCAGCTCATTTAAGTAATGAAAAAGGGACCAATTGGCTTGCGATTGTCTTGTTGTGTTTCGCAATTTGTGCAACCGAAACCCTAATGGCGTGGTGAACAACTCATCTATTGGTTCCTTGTTCGGTCAGTAGAATTCGAGAAAGATCCAGCAATAAAGATCAGTGAGCCAACTGGAGAACTAGAAAAAACCAATAACTATGAATGCGAGAAATAAATTTATAAACACCTTTCTTCTGCAATTTTTATATTTAATTTCGTATAATAATGGTCAATTTTAAAATTTCAATAAAATAATTTTAATAATTTTGAGTTTAATGAAAATTATATTGAGAAGATAACAAGGTTAATATTAACAAACTATAAGCCTATAATATGATATATTTAATATTACATGGAATTTAGGTAGTACAATGTAATGGTGTATTATTTTTAAGAATATTGGAATGGCATATATTATATTTTATGTGTAAGATAATAAGATTAACATGGTTTTTTTCGGAAATAAAATATTTTTATGTTTTAAATAGAAGAGGAATGACTTGTTATAGAGTTTTATGAACCCAATATTTCGATTTTATTTGGTAGTCCGAAACATTGGGTTCATAAAACTCTATCACAGGTCATTCCTCCTCTATTTAAAACTATCATCACCTGTATGGATTCATTATTTTATACCTATGTTATTCTCAAGGATATTGGAATGTGTGCAATTTGAAAAGGGGAGATTACAAAGTTAACATTACCGAGCAAAAAACTTTCGAAGTTATTCTCAAGAACATTGGAATGTATGCAACTAAATATGAAGGCTAAGTACCAAGCAAACACCTTTTAGGCCATGAAATGGACATGCTTTATTTTCAAGAACATTGAAATGTATGGAAACTCAATATGGAAAATATCAAGGTCAATGCAATGATATTCACTTGCATTATTGTTAAGAATATTAGAATGAATTAAACAAAGTCTTACTGTAGAAATCACATGAGAGAATTTTTTTTGGCTAACGCGTTTCGAACCAACAACTGTGGTTCATCATCAATTCATCATCAGGACCAAATGAAGAGGCAGACCATGGCAAAGGCTTAAATAGATTTTAAGCCTTTGTCTTGGTCTACCTCTTCGTCTGGTCCTAATGATGAACCACACTTGTTGGTTCGAAACGTGTCGGCCAAAAAAAAATCTCTCATGTGATTTCTATCGTAAGACTTTGTTTAATTCATTATGGATCACAAAAGCTTGAATACATTAGAATGATTGCAAACTCAATATGGAAGATAGCCCCGTTAACACCATTAAGAAAGCAACTTTTCTAACAACGAAATTACCAAAGGTAAGCAAGACATGCATGGCACAACTTCAATAACTTTGGAATCATTGCAAACTCAATATGGGGGATAGCATAGTCAAAACCACCAAGCAAGTATTTTTTATTGAAATTGACATGAATATGCAAACTCAATAGGGAGGATAGCAAGGTCTACATCACCAAGTATCTTTTCTAAAAAATCTCAAAAACATTAGAATTGATACAAACTCAATATGCAAGATAGTAAGGCCAACACCACTAAGAGAACACCTTTTACAACAATGAAATAGATAGAAGTAAGCAAGACATGCATGACACAATCTCAACAACTTCGAAATGGGTGCAAACATAATATGGAGAATAGCAAGGGAAACACCACCAAGAAAATATTTTTTCTAAGAGATGCATGGCACAACCTCAATAAATTTGGAATGGGTTCAAACTCAATCTCAACAACTTCGAAATAGATGTAAACATAATATGGAGAATAGCAAGGGCAACACCACCAAGAAAAATATTTTTCTAGGAAATGCATGGCACAACCTCAATAACGTTGGAATGGGTCCAAATTCAATAGAGGACAACAAGCTTCCCTTTGTGAATTTCTAGCAATATGGAAGACTCTGGAAATCTCCATTCTCAAGTTAACACAAGTAATCAAGATCAACAAGAAAATAATTGCTCCAATGATAAGGTCAACAATAACAAAAATACATTTTTTCAAGCTATGAGAAGAGAGCTATATAAACAAAGTCAACATCAACACAATGTAGATTTTTCCAACTTGGAAATTTGTTATAGAACTAAACACAATATTGATTATGTGAATTTACCAAGGTGTAATCTTATATGCATACTTTACTCTCATCTTAGAAATTGATGCCGTGTATTTCAATGTCATGACACTTGTAAATTCTAGGACATGTAAGAAATAATAAGTAAAAAAAAATAATTTTAATGAAAATGTCCTACAGATTTTATGTATCACTTTAATCAAACTAATTTTTGTTTTAATTATTTGTTACAAAATTATGCTTTACATAATTTAAATATTAAAAATTTAGAAACTTTTTAAATTTACATAAATTAATTATATTATTAGTTTTGTTAATTTCCAGTGTAAAAGTTAATTTATACACGAACCATGAAGATTTTTAACTTCCATGGTAAAAAAATTTGAGGATTCTTCCATTGTATAAAACAGATCAGTTAAACTGAGTGTTACTCGTCGAGCACATCGATAAAAAAAATTTAAAAAGAAAGCACCCAGTTAGTTGTTGACTGGTCCAACATGGACAAAAGAACAATGAAACGGCAACACGGACAAAAAACAACAAAAGAACAACACGGACAAAAGTATTAATTATTTTTTCTTTCGTAGACTTTTCAAGTTTATTTTTCTTTATTAGTCATAATCAACCCTGATCTTAAATTAATTTTATATTTGAAGGAAAAAAATAAAAACTAATATATAACAATTTCTCTATTTAAGTCTCAATCTTTCTTAATAGTTTCTATATATATTCATATAAATATTTTATTTTTATTTATTATTATTAACCTTGTCTTTAAAAATTTTGATAGGTTAAACATTTTTATTCAATAACTATATAGTAATAAATGATATGTTAAACATTCTTATCCATGATCCACTAACCACATAGTAATAAATATAATTTGTTTTTTTATTAGTAGAGTAAGGAAATAAACGCTTAAGGGATTTGTTCCATTACGATTTTTTTTAATTAGTATCGCTAGTAAATAAAAGCTTAAGGGATTTTTTTCTATTGTGAAATTTAAGTTATATTCACATACTTCTCAAACTAAATAGTTTATGTTTCTTGATTTGAAATTTTCTTTTTTAGCTTGTCTTAGGAATAGGGAATTACTGTTAGGTAGTCATTGTTGTTCGTTTTCATTTCTCGTTCGTTAATACAAACAAAAGTTGTGAGAATTTACTTTTTAAGCACTACATCTATTTTCTTGCGGGTTATTCATTTGACAAACAAATGAAGGTGTATATCCAGATTGGTGACCATGACATAAAAATAAAACCAAAAGTGTGATACAAATTGAATATAGAAACCACTGAATCTCACTACAGGAAGTTTAAAGTATATTTCATAAATTGGAAGTTTAAATAGTATGTTTTGATTCTAGAAATAACCTTAGGAATAACCTTCCACTCGTCTTCATACACATTGTAGACAGTTGCAGATCACAGGAAATCATCATGTCCACCTGCAACCTAAAGGAGTCCATCAAGTGAAACGGACAAAGCACCGACGATTCAAATCTCTAGCATGTCTGCACCACGGCTCCACTTTTCTAATGAGTAAATGGTGGAGTGCCTCTGCTAGGTGGAGATCAGACGTCGATCAAACCCAACTTTCAATTGACATAAGAGTGCAATCCCATTGTGAGTACGAGGCAAATGGGGAATGGGAGGAAGCATTTCACAGGTGCCTCAAAGAGGTTCAAACACAAAAATGAAAAATTCCAAATCATCATCAGTGTAAGCAAGATATTCCCATAGTTCCACTAAACATGTACATTGTTCAGAAATCCCAAACCTTTTTTTGTCTTCATAGAAATGGGGGTGCTTCACAGTGGCCTCTGAGCGGCCTCTGAGCTTTTGCAAACAACTATGAGGTTTCCATGGGAATCATAAGGCACTCTTAGCAAACATGGTCTACCTATTTCCCATGGAAGAACAACAAAACACTCGATAATCAGATGCACTATAGGTAGAAGAAATACTCTATGATATTACTGGTGTTTGAAAATTTGGTTCGAGGAGAAAATTATTTGGTTTGATTCAATTTGTTAGGAGAATAAGCGATGTATGCCAATTTTTACGATCCAAGGTGATTGAATATGAACTTGGAAGATACGGACTGTTTGAAAAACCCACAAAGGCAAGCACAAGATGAATACATTTTGAATGAACTGAATACCACAATAGACATGCATGCCAAAGACTCACATACTAGAATAACATTCTTCTTACTGGTTCAGCCTAACCACTTAGCAGAAACAGAGCGACCAGAACGAACCCAACAGGTAGCTACAGAGAAGAGAGATTGGATGAAGGGCTACAGAAAAGGAGTGAAATCATAAATAAATATGAAGGAAAAATAAAGTCATAAAAGATAAGTGCTCCTATCTTACTAGAATTAAAGAGAGGGAAAAATCAGTTAATAAGTGAGATCCTCCCTAAACTAAATTAAAAACGAACTGATTAGGTTGTCATATCGTGCAATGGTTCGCAATTTGTTCAACAGAAAACCTAATGGCATGGTGCAGAAATCATGGATTGGTTCCTTATGTGGTGGGTAGGATTTGAGGAAGATCCATTAATAAATAACAATATGATGGACACTACACACCAATGCGCCAGTAACTAGTTGGTTGGGAATCCCTAACTATTTAGTATCGGAATGGATGGATATAATAACTATTTAGGAAAACCAATAACTATCTTTGTTGGTTTTGACCAATAGATTTATTATCAAGCTATAAATAGTATGCATTTTCTCATTACTTAATTTAATATATATTTTTTAATTACAATAAAAATAAGATATCTTTTATATTTTATGTTTCTGAATTTTATATTCATTTTGAAAGTTATGGTTTAAATACATATAATCATTTCAGAAGTTGACATTGTTTAAGTTCATTCAATCCTTTCAAGTTGAGATTATTTAAGTTAATATAATGGTTAAAGTAAAGGCAATATAATCTCAACATTTTTGTATTAGATAAACATTATATCGGGAGGACATGTAAAGGGTTGGGCAATATGTTAACTACTAATAATAAGATCAACATCAATATGATATATAAAATATGACATATAGTTTATGTAATCTTATGTAATGGTGTATTATTTTCAAAAACATTGGAATATGTGCAAATTCGATGTGGATGATAACAAGGTTAACACAACAAGCATTTTTTTTGGCGATAAAATCTACTTGTATTATCTTATTATACTAAGTGTTACATTCTTGAAAGAAAAATAAAATATTGTATATGTGTAAAGAGCATGAACCTAATTAAAGAGAGTTGCAGAAATAGTATTTAGATACAAATGAGAAATATTGTACCTAGGAGAAAAATGTAAGAAATTCCTTCTTTCAAATTATAAAAAACTAAAGAATTCCAATGCATGTAATATAGTAAAACTAGTCCAATAATTGGAGATATTAACTTTATATGATAGTTCTGAAACATATAAATATTTTTAAGGGTTTTGAGTTAAACCCTTGAAGAGAATGTTGGAGGTTGAGAGTTATAATAATTCCATAAATATCTTGCAAAATCTTTACATGATAAAACATACATATGTAAGAAAAATTGAATAATAGATTTGTTCCTTATTAAACCCTAAGTGTCGTAGGGCTTCAGATTTTGAAATTAAAAATAATAATTTATTACATTTAATGTGCCTTTGAAAAGAGCCATGCAAGAAGCATGGACAACCAAAAAGGAAATTATACATAATCTCCAACGTATATAAATAAGAAGGGAAGATTGCCATAGCCTTTATAATTGTTGAAGTAAATTTCTAGCCCTAACGCCATTTACAGGCTTTCAAAGGAATGAAAAGAGTGTGAAGAGTATAAATAATGGCTTTTCATACCCAATGGTGATGTCGTGCATCCACAATTTAACCTGATAACAAAATAAAGTTATTAAGAACCTAAAACTAATGTTAAGTATTTGAAGAAGATAGATACATTGAACAATAAAACCTCCTCCACCATAACTGAGCTTAGGGTTCCATACATACCTGTAGGTTTTATTTTAAGACGATATTAATAACATATTCTCACACTAAAATATATTAACAAGAAGAAGGATAGCATGATTGAGGGTTAAAAACCTTACCTCTCAGGAGTTGATATGAATATTCACTTTCTTTATACCCACCTTACTAGAAGAGAAATTGGTATGCAAACTACATCAATCATCCCTACATAAAGCCATAAGAATGACATTACCGAACCCTTGAGTTTATGGGTCTGACTACCTCAAATCAGTGCTTTTAAGGCCTAGTCCACCCTAGCCCTTTAGCAACTTGTGTTTAGCAACATGTTGCTCTATTCTACACCAGCACTGAGTGGTAGAAGGATGTCCTTTGTTGGGGGTGTGCTGATTCTAGAAATTCAGGAAAGTTAAAAAGAATCCTGAAGCTTCCTCTTCCAGAAGCTTCCAAGAGTTGTTTAAACCATTTACCTTGGATAAGAACTTTGAATCCCATCTAATCCTAACTTGGATATTTGACCTCTTATCCCTTAAAATCATCTTACCATCTCAAGTGGATCTCAAGCCTAGATTGGAAAATAGTTAAGAATAACTAAATTACCACACTCTCCTAAAAATTTAAAACCATCTATAACATTAGGGTTAGGTTTTGGAGACTAATCATACCCTTATGTTGTTGCCTTGAATCTAAGAGAGTCATCATCTTCATGCATTATGGTGGCGGTGAGGTGTGTTTAATAACAAGGAAGGACAAGTCAACTTGGGCAGATCTCTATAAGATCGGCTACTATTATTTGTTGTAAAATACCTCCTATTCATATTAATACAAATAGTATATCGTTTTCCTATATGTGTTATGTCATATTTACATTCGTGAATTTGAATGCTTGGCTAATCCATTGAATAGAGTAATTCGATAATGCTACATAGATGTCATATATATTTGGCTTGTTATGGTTGTATGTGCATGTTCTAATTATAGAAATCATAGCTACAATTGGAGCTTCCAACTCGAGAGGAGATAATAACTTGCGACAGATTCCAGGTAAGGCTCTTTCAATTCTTCAGTTTCTCTAAGAGGAACTTTATATTCTTTGCTTTTTGTTGTTCTAAACCATTCCACTAGGTCTAGGGATGATACTTATGTTGGCATTCCTAAATTCTATATAACAAATTGGTGAATCCATTGAGTGTTGGGTCTTTCCCTCAGTGTTTTCCTTGATCTTATCCATTTTTTCACCTCTTAAACAAACCTCCATTGCCTCACTCAGCATGAATTAACCCTAGGAAGACCCTCCATTGAGATTCATTTAATTTTTGTGTCAAAACTTAGCTTTACTTTGATCAACGCTCCCCCTAGTCTGCAGATAGACCATTGCAACGCTCCCTGACCTTATTTTCACATGTGTTGCAGAGCACTCGTAACCTATCTGCACTACATTGATCCATGTTTCATGCAAAAAAAAAAATGATTTTCTCTCTGATTAACTTTTTTCCATTTGATCCTCCTTGTGTCCTTGAGTGTGCCTTGGTCTATTGGAAGCCTTCATCTTGTTTCCTTTTCGTTTTGAGTTCCTTTGATAAGAATTTGTTTAGATTTTTTCTTTTTTCTTTTCAATTAGATCATTAGAAAAATGATTGATTGAACTTTGATTGCTTGAAGGAATTGGTGTTTCAATCATTGTTTTGGATAGTTTATTTTATGAATGATTAGGAAAATATCTATGTTTTCATCTGAAAATTAAGTGAAATTGAAAATAAAAATATCATGCATCTTGCATTGCATCTAGTGTTTTGTGGGTGAAATTGGATTTAGGAACAATTGCATTAGGGGAATTGATTAACTTTTTTTTTGCTACATCTTATATGCCATTTCATTGATCCAGGTGGCCACCAATATATCCCACTTGGACCTCCACCATTATCTCTTTTAGATTTTCTATTTCCTTAATTGTAGCACAACTTACTATTTTTGGCAATTTTTCGAGTCCTAAACTTTCGGAGTCATTTTGAGGTCCTAAATGACATTTTTTGGGAAAATTGGGGCCAATGAGGGTCTGTGGATTCTTTTAGCCACTTGAAAGTTATTGTCCTCAAATAGGTATTTCTAACGAGGTATTGTGCACGTCAAACAAAGATCATATGCCAAGGTTACGACCCCGGGAAATTGATTTATCAATTTACCCATTATAACACATTTCATAGGCATGTATCCACCACATCTCTTCTCAGATATAAACTACCATTGCCATAGTCCTATTTCCATTCCATTTGTAAGCATATTTTAGTATTTGATATTAATGAAATGAAGTATTAATTTTGTTGCATCTTTGTATTCACATTTATATTTGTAATATATTTCATTTCCATTTAAGTTCGAATCAGTGGTACTAGAGTGGTCTACTCTTTCTTTGTTTTTTATTCATATCCCAAACGATGTCAGGATATAAGGAGTTCGGGCTCGAACTAGTTGAACCTTTGCTAGAAAAACCTCACAAATCCCGATAGCCTCCCATTGCGGTAGAGAATAAAGACGAGGGGGCAACATATCCTTTCAAAATCTTGCTTGAAGAAGCCCTCGAGCGATATAGGAATGCAATGATGGACAACATTTCCTAGATATTTTAGCGACTACCCAAGGGTTATGCATCTCCTTCTAGCAGCTACTCTGGAAGCGCCACATCCTTTAAGGTACAAGTTAACTTGGACATCCCCATATTTGAGGGTTAGATAGATGCAGAGACCGTAGATAAATGGTTAAATTTGCTAGAAGGATATTTTTCTATTCATGATTTTTCTAGCTGAGAAAATAATTTCTTTTGCACTTCTTAAAGCCGCCACCCACATCAAGGTATGGTGGGAAACATACTATGAGAAGAAGGAAGAAAATACACCCTCACTATTTTCTGCCACACCCACTTGGAGTTCATTCCGGGATGCCATCAAGGAGAAGTACTACCCTGTCGGGAGATATGACGATAAATATATAAATTGGACCATGCTACGACAAAGAAGTGACTAAGACGTGTCGAAGTTTACTAATTTTTTTCATACCCTTCACATGAAGTTGGGTATCAAGGATTTTGCAAAATATTTAGTACTCAAATATCACGACTGCCTACACAGGTACATCCACGATGAGATGGAGTTCCTAGACATCTCCTTGCTTGGCACAATATACTGATACGTAGTCAAGATTGAGCAAAAGTTTAAACAGAAAAAGTAATACTTTGGATGAGTGAATCTGGAGCAAGGTGAAGACTTCCCCAAACTGTAGAGAAAAGGGAAAAGCCAAGCCAAGGAAACCTAGGATAACCCACCGAAGCCACAAGCAAAGAATAACACTATGAAGATAGTGAAGGGCACAGGAAAGTGGTGTGAGTTCCACAAGAGCTCCACTCATAACAAAAGTGATTGTTAGGCCAAGAAACCACTGGTAGCCAAGATGAAGGCTTCTGAGTTAGATGCATGTTCCAACTCTGAGTCAGAACCCAATAAGGGGAATGATAAAGGGAAGCAGATAATTGATTCCAAGCCTAGTTTCGATTTGGCCACCACCAAGATCCAAAAGATTGAGCCTGAAGATATAGAGGGGGAATGCCTATTTGACTCATAGATGTGGGTGAAGGGTTCTCCGCTGTAGTTCATTGTCGATGGCAGAAGGCAAAAGAACCTCATTTCAGTAGAGTTCATGAAGTGGCTGGGCCTACTGACTACATCACATTCACAACCGTACACCATCAAGTGGCTTCACCAAAGTCAAGTTCTCTGTTTCAGCCAGTACTGTTGCCTTCCCTATAGCATCAAGCCCTTCATGGATGAGGTACTGTGTGATTTTACTCTTCTTGATATTTGTGATGTATTATTAGGAAAACCATACTTGTGTAAGCAGAATGATATATATGAGTCTAGACCCCACTCTATTATTATTTCTTTGGGTAGTAATTTATACAGTATACCAAAGGTAGCCCTCCTACCGCCATCTCTTTGATCTCTTCTAAGAAATGCACTAAGATCATCTCCCAAACTAGGAAATTTGCTTTCTTTCTTATTCACTCTTAAAGAAAGGGGAAGATCATAGCCACATCCATTGGTCCCAGGAATGGTTCCTCCACACAGTAGAAGTAGGTGGATACAGTCATGGAAGAATACATGAACATCTTTTCCTCAAACATTTGATCGATCTGACTCTCGAAACACCTCTACTAAACATGCCACTATATTGACGCTCCCTTTTGGAAAATGAAGAGATCAAGCGGAAAATCTAGGAGCTGTTGCAAAAATGGCACATCCGACCAAGTTCCTCGCCTTGTGGGAGCCAAATTATACTTGTACAAAATAAGGATGGAACCTGGAGACTCTCCATTGATTATCGGGAACTAAACAAGATCACTCTCAAGAACAGGTATCCAATCCCATGGATTGATGACCTTTTGGACCAACTAAAGGGGGCCAAGTATTTCAGCAAGATTGATCTAAAGTCTAGCTATCACCAAGTTCCAACAGAGCCTGCGAATTTATGGAAGGCCACATTCAAATCCAAGGAAGGCCTTTCTGAATGGTTGGTTATGCCCTTTGGGTTGACAAATTCCCCTGCTACTTTTATGAGGCTAATGGATGACACCTTGTGGCCCTTCACTAATTCATTCATGGTTGTTTATTTTGACAACATCCTCATCTTCAACAAAGCTTGGAAAGAACACTTGCAACACATTTAACAGGTCCTTCAGACCCTTCGACAGCACAAATTGTGTGTCAAATTTGAGAAATGCACCTTTGGCATGAGTTAGGTCCAATATTTGGGTTACATCATATATGAGTGTGGCATGCATGTGTATTTGAATAAGATCCAAGTCATTCAATATTGACCAACCCTAACCACCCTAGCAGAGATTCACAACTTTTTGGGCCTTGCAAAATTTTATCGAAGGTTCTTGTTGCGATCCTCCTATATCACTTGACCTTTGAGTTAGATTACTAAGGGTTAGGAAAAAGAAAAAAAAATTGGGTACGGGTCCTAAAAGAAGTCGTTGGTTGAGTTGAAGTACCAACTTTACTCTACGCTAGTACTCACATTACTAGACCTGCAATAGCCATTTGAAATCGAGATAGATGCCTCATACTATGCTATTGGTGTAGTCCTTACCCAACATGGGCATCTAGTGGCCTAACAGAGTGATACACTTTCAAATACAATACAAAAGTACCCCACCTATGATAAAGGGATGCATTCCATCATGTAACTTACTAGAAATGGAAGCATTACATTCTTTAGAAGGAGATAGTCATCCACACTGATCACCAACCTCTTTAATTTATATAGACACAAGGGAAGTTACAAAATGATCGCCATCAGAATTGGTCTACATATCTACAAAAATTCCACTTGAGCATTAAATAAAAAAAGGAAACATAATAATCTCGTATGCAACCTCAGCCGGTCCCCAGTTGCAGCAATATCTCATGTTCTCAACTCTTGTGGCCACGAGACTTCTGGATGGTTGCAACTATACAAAAAAAATCCAAATTTCTTCTCCACATACCAGATGCTAGTAGATGGAAAGCATGTGCCTGATTTCCACCTTGAGGACACATTATTATGCTACTTGGGCCACCTTTTTATTCCTTCAACCAAGCATGCCAAGCTAATTTGGGAGGCACACTACAATCAAGTTGCATGACACTTTGTTGTGGAGAAAAATGTGGTTGTACTATAGAAGTACTTTTATTGGCCCAAAACCTGATTAGATGTTGGGAAATATATCATAGCATGCACTACCTATGCCATCCCCAATCCGACCATCAAGAAGCAAGGTATGTACACTCATTTTCCTACTCCGAGCCAATTGTTGGAATCCATCTCCATAGACTATATGTTTGGCCTCCCTTCTACTAAGCATGGTAATGAATCTATATTTGTGCTTGTGGATAGATGATCTAAGATGGCTATATTGGCAACCTGCAAGAACATTATCACAACAGAGGAAACTAACAAACTCTTCTTTGAATGAGTATGGGTACATTTTGGGATCCCGCGAACCATTATATCAGATCAGGATAGTAGGTTCCTGAGCACATTTTGGTCAAGCCTCTTGACACTATTGGACACCAAGCTCGCAAAGTCAATTTCCTTCCATCCCCAGATTGATGGCCAGACGAAGGTCGTCAATAGGATGGTAGTGCATAGACTCCACATGTACAACTCCAAGCATCCTCGAACTTGGGATGAGAGTCTCCCATATCTCCATCACAATTATAGCAAAGCTCTCCATAGCTTGATTGGTCCCAATCCCTTTCAAGTGGATCTAGGATTTCAACCATTGTGTTTGATTGATGTTTCCATGCCTCATACAACTACACATACATAATCCACAAATGTATTTTCTGAGGCTAATAAAGTGACCAAATTTATTGAATGCACCCAACAAATTTGCCAGCAGGTTCATGACATCTTGGAGAAGTCAAATTCCAAGTACAAATAGTGACATGATCAACATTAGGTGCTACACAAGTTTCAAGTGGGTGACAAAGTTTGGTCACATTTTCAAAATGAATGCCTTACTGGAGCCCATCAAAAACTTAGAGCACTCTGATATGGTCCTTGCAACATTACCAAGGTGGTGGGAGACAATCCTTTTGAGCTCAAAATTCCCCATTTCATTGGCCTACACCCACTGTTCAATGTGGATTTCCTTCAACCACACTCCCCATCATTATTGGACATATCAGACATTGCATAACAACTCACACGAGTAGATTTAAACCCATATTTCAAGGAATGGGCCAAAAATGATCAAATTATGGAGACATAGGTTAAGAAAACTCACTAGCAGAAGATCCAACTATATCAGGTTGTCAAAGTTGGCCAACTCCTACACCAAGGAAGGTTGCTCACTAGGGACCAAGTTCAGTAGAAGTTTTCCCATCTCATGGAAGCACTCAACGCGATGGGGACCACTACTTCGTAAGGGGCGAGGATTGATCCAGGTGGATTTCTGTGGCCACCCACCTATTCCACTTGTACCCCTACCACTATCTCTTTCAGTTTTTCAGTTTCCTTAATTGTAGCACAATTTACTATTTTTGGTATTTTTTTGGGTCATCAACTTTCGAAGCCATTTTGAGGCACTAAATAGTATTTTTTGGGGAAAACAGGGCCAATGTTGGTCAATATCTCTAACAACGTATTTTTTGTGTCAAACGGAGATCATATGCCAATGTTACAATCCTCGAAAGTTGATTTACCAATTTATCCAAACGGAGCCCATAGTTTTGGCGCTTCAACTCCTACGGTTAGCTTTTTGGATGCTTATGGTTTTCTATTGTTGATCAATAATAAATAAGCTTTTGAGGCTCGTTGTAACACAATTCAGAGGCATGTAGCTGCCACATTTCTTCTCAGAGATAAACTACCATTGCCCAAGCTAGTCTTATTTCCATTATGTTTGTAAGCGTATTTTAGTATTTGATATTAATGAAATGAAGAATTTTTTTCATTGCATCTTCATATTTGGGGTTATATCTCTAATTTGTTGCATTCCTGTTTAAGTTTGGATCAATGATTATATATTTCATTTTTTGGATAAAATTAATTCAAGGTAAACTTTAAAATTTATTGAATCATTCTTAAGGAGCATTTGAAACATTAGCGCAAACATCTAGAGGTCTATGCTAGAGATGTGCTCCGACGTCTATAAACATAGGAGCTATCTTTTTTTGTGAGTGTTGCATTGTGAGGATGATATCTCTTTCCCCATAAGTATGTGTATAATATTGTTCTAACGAAAAGTGGGCTTTTAAGGAAAACCTTAGGAAATTGGACATTGAGGACCAAAAAAGAGGGACATCGCTAAAGGAAAAAAAATTAGTCATTGAAGAAAGGTATAAAATACTTATTGGAGGGATCAATAGAGGTAATTGATATGCTGGCAAGTACATCTCACCTTGGGGGTCAAATGGAGGCACTCAATTCAAGATTGGGTGGAGAAACATGTGAAAATTCTCAAGTGAATCCCTAACAATGATACCAATTAGACTAATTATTATGTTATTCTATTTCCTATTCACTATAGATTACCTATTATGTCCTCTTATTTTCTAGTATGTGAGTAATTATACATAAATTTTGATGTTATATTTCATATTTATATATGCGAGTAGAATATGTAATTATCAATTTTAGAACATTGATAATATGCATGTAGATTATTTAGTAATTGGTTATGCAGTTATGAGGAAGGGATTCGATAATTATGAATTTGATTGTTCAAAGACTGCATACTCGATGTAATATGAAATTCTAGATTGATTTCACAATGGATGTGCATTTACTCATAAATAGTAGAATTAGATGGTTATAGTTGGTTTTTAATATTATGAGAACATGTATATGGTGACTGAAATTTAAGTGGGTCTAAGAGTTGATACAATAACTAATAAGATGTGAATTCTCTTTTTCTATTAATAACATGAGCCTGAATGGTAAAGATAAGGCGTTATTAGCTACAATGAGAAATTTTATGTTGTGTGAGGAGGAGAAATAGTACTTGTACGGTTTGAATCTTGCAACAATGGAAATTCGTGAGTATGTTAAGGGCAATGGAACTAGGGATACGAGGAAGTTACAAGCATATTCCTAATAGAGTTGTTTTCTTTTAGGAAAACAAAGTGAGACACTAGAGAAACTATAATACTCACACCAAATAAGTGAAGGAAATACGTTTTCCAGTACAGAAACTACTAAACTAAAATCTTTAAGAATAGAAATAGGGAGAAAAATATTTCATTTATCTCAGTACCGAAAATTACTGAAGAATAATATAATTAACAAAACAAAGATTACAAACTGGGAAAATATGTGTGCAACTGGTAGCGAGACAAATCACACATTAATTCAACAACTGAAATGCAATGGGAGACAAATTAATACAAGTATATGCACATTTCACATTTCATAAAACTTCGTTACAGTAATAAAAATCAGGGACCCAATTCGTGTGAAATACATCACATTGAGAAACCAATTATTGAGCAAACACGTGCCTTAAATAATACGGTTGACACAAATATTAGAAAGATGAAACATCCATAATTATTTTACATCAAGTGGGAATCTAGCCACAAAACCAGGTAACCATAGGTTTAAGCCTCGGTACTTATGATTCATAAAGTTATAAATTTAGAATCACAATGGCACATATACTTGTATCCAATCGAGGGATTAGGAGAAGAGTTCCCAGATTGAATTCCCTCAATCCTCATATAGACTCTCTAGCTTATCATAGAAATAATCCACAATAATACCAACAAATAACGAAGTATGGAATGGGTCACATAATTTGACTAATGTTAGAGAATCGTGGTAACTGACTTTTGTCTAGGTAGATCATCTCTGTGGATAGAGACGATCCCTCTAGCCCAATGAGTGGTTCTAGCATCCAAAGTGAAAATCTACTAGACACTTTCCTAAGTTGCAATCAAAACGAGAGATGAAGAAGATGACCTAACTCGTTCTGATGCTATCTCAATATCCTTTACTGAAGACCTTGAATCACTTGCGTCATGAGCTTGTTCCTATTTCTCTCAGCATTTATGCACCTACACAAGGGATCAAGACACAACAAAGCATTCAAACAAAAATAGCATATTCAAGAGAAACCTACTTAACTAATCAAGGAATATTAAGCTAAATGATACATGAGCATACACATTGAGGGAAAATGAACCAGCAGTTGTATATTAATAGAAAATAAAGGGAAGAATCAACCAAACCTTGATGTTGATAAGATCTCCTTGAAATCAATATCCAATTCCAAGCTAAGCTCTCAAGAAATCCTTCTCCAAGCCAAATGAGTAGCATATAGGCACAATCTTAGCATAAGGGTGGAAATAGACATAGACCAACCTAGTCTCCAACCTGGCCAACCATTTGGGAATGGGACACGATTAATATATAGGATAGGAAAGGGAGTTAAGATCTCTCCAAATTCTAAAGGAGGTAGGTCATAGGGATAAGAGAAAAAGGCCAAGTTGGGAGAATTTGACCTCATCTATGTCAAGCAACCTCCATCTCGCCACTCTGGAAGCTTCTAGATCACGAAGCTTCTCATCCTCTTTGGGTAATTTCCTTTTTGGGATCATCACAGGTATATGAGAAAATAGCGCAATGCCATCGTTGGTCTGGTATAGTGCAACAGGTGATCATCACAGTTTTTAGCCTCATAAGAGCATTGATTCTCAATTTAGGGTTTAAGAGATATTTCCTTTAGGGGAAGCTCAAGGCATTTTCCAATCAATGCCTTAGGAAGGATTTAAACTGAGTATATGAATGATTACACTACATTATGGTCATGTTTTGGGAACTTTGGGGTATGTCACAAGGAAGTGCAAGAGGTGTGACAAAATATTGTGTAATAAATGTGCCCTAAAGCATGAAGGTAGAACTGGGAGAGATGGCTGAGATGCTTTACGAGCTTTTTCAAGGCGAAGGACAAGCACTCTTAAGAGACCTACAAATAAAGGATGCATATACATATACATAACTAATTTCAAACATGAATCCATGGTATGGACGCAGACATCCAGATAGAGCACAACCATCCGATACGAAAGGATCATCTATAATCTAGATCCAAGGCATGGACACAACCTTTCGATATATAAGGACCATCATCATAGCTATAAAGTTTGACAGTGTGGTCACAACCATCTGTATAGCATAAACATGTGTACAATCATGAATAATAAATAACTCTACGCAGCCTCAGTCATATCAGACAAGACTTGGTGTCTTGCACTCCATCCCAACATGATCAAAGTATGAATTCTAACATGCAAATGAATGTGTTGAAGTCAAACATGCTAGAAAACCACCTAATTACTGACCATTTCCGTGGATCATTAACAGGCATGAGACGAACCACTCATAATGGCAATGACCCTCAAGGTGCAACAAATGAAGTCAAACATTCATGGAATCATCCAGTCGAAGCCCAATTGTGAAAACCTGTCATTGGATTTGAAGAACTTGCCATTAAGGCATGCAAGCTCGAAGGTACTGAAAGGGAGTCTCTAAGTCATTTTCTTTGATAATGAGCTGAAGTCGAAAGGAAGTGACCCATCAAAGGAGGGTCATAATGAATCCCCTATCATCAACATGAAACAAGGAATAGAGTGCAATGAAATGAGTATGATCTGAGACTGTAGCAAAGAGTCAAATAATGTATAGGTAATAAACTACAAATAAGACTTCTCTTGAACATATCGATGACACGACTCCGGAGTGTGTCAGCATTTGACTCAACATAGGACTAAGGGTCATAATGATGAAGAGGAATAATCAAATGAGAGGAAAAATGGACTACCCAAACCCAGAAATACAAGTTACTAAGTGAGGATGTCCCAAACCTGACATGAGAAACATATGAGTGTCATATTCAAGAGTGACATGTTGCCTATACAAGAGATGTTTCACTTTCATTTTTTCACCCACTATTTCTAGTGAGTACTTATTTATTTTTACACAAGCTTGAAGAGGATACCATATGATTTTCATATAAGTTCATCCTTTGGATGAATCCATCCTAGTAAGTTTTACGAGTCCTAGGAAGGACAAAATCGGGCTTGTCATGGTAACAAGTCTTTCGTCATTTAATTTTTATGAGTCTCGCAGAAGAGTAACTCAATGTCTTTCCATATTTAGAGAGTTTGAAAAAGAGATGAAAAATAAACTCCATCATGTCCGTTTTTGTAATTTCTCTCTTGAATCCAAAAAGGTAGAAAACAGTATTCGAGAGAACCTCTTGATCATATTGACCAAGGTGTTCCTTTTTCATAGATAGTTTATCTCATATTGGAAAAGGGTTAAACTTATACGAAGTAGGCTTCATTTCATTTACTTTTAAGAGTTTGAAATGACATGTACTCGACAATGTTTTCATTTTCGAGAGTCAAAAAAGAGTTGAAAGGGGACTCCACCTCGAGGAACAAGTGGTATAAAAGGACATCAATTGGTTCTGGTGATGATGGAACTACTCAAAACATTTAATGGTCAATAGGCTGGCTAATAAGACCACTCATCACAGATGTTCCTTAGGCACAGGTAAAACAACCAAGTGAAAGCATATGATCGGCCAAAGAGATGGTGACATTGGAATGAAAAAAACAAGGCTCATCTAGCAAAAAATAAACTGACAAAAATAGCAATCACAAGATGTAAAGTGGGAATGGTTTCATTTCTACACAAGCTCAGAACACGGGAAACTATGCTTGGATATACTTGAATATGGTTTCTTTTTAACAAGCTTGAAACATGAGAAAAAACTATGCTTGGATTTGGTTTCATTTTTACTCAAGGTTGAAATGGAAACAAACTATGCTTGGATTTGGTTTCATTTTTACAAAATCTTGAAACAAAGATAAACTATGCTTGAGATAAGCTTGCATGCCCCCAACATAATGGCTCAATTCAAGGTACATGCCCCCCAAGATTCATTTCATTCACCTAAGTAGATTATTGGTTACTAACAAGTGGATGGAATGAAGGTTTACTTATGAGATCAAGTGAAAGAATTGACTGGGATTTTAGTAGATCTAATCAAAGACTCGAAATGGAAGGATGTTTGTTTCATTTCTTGGATTTGGTTTCATTTTTACTCAAGGTTGAAATGGAAATAAACTATGCTTGGATTTGGTTTCATTTTTGCAAAATCATGAAACAAAGATAAACTATGCTTGAGATAAGCTTTCATGCCCCTGACATAATGACTCAATTCAAGGTACATGCCCCCCAAGATTCATGGAATTCACCTAAGTAGACTATTGGTTACTAACAGGTGGATGGAATGAAGGTTTACTTATGAGGTCAAGTGAAAGACTCGACTGGGATTTTACTAGATCTAATCAAAGACTCGAATTGGAAGGATATTTGTTTCATTTTTTAACAGTCTTGACATAGGAAAAGAACCATGCTCATGACACCTTGATTCAATTTTTACCGAGCTTCGCACAAGTAAGGGAACCATGCTTGTAGATGCCTATTTCATTTTTTAGCAAGGTTGACATAGTAAAAGGACTATCCTCATGGCCCTTGTTTCATTTTTTAACAAGCTTTACACAAGACAAGGAACTCTACTCCATGTCCTTTATCACAACCCAAAATAGGCAATGGATTCCAAAAGTTTCTCATCGGATGGGAGAACAACGCTCTAGAAGGGATACATGTCTAGGGATTCAAATGAAAAATTGGGCTCCAATGCCCCCCAGTACATTGTGTACTACACCACTTACTAGATCATCAGTAGATGTGGGCATGGAACAGGGGGCCACGTAATTAACTTATGGTGGGGATGATACGGCTTGCATATAAGATCCATTTAGGGATGATGGTTGAGTGGGAGTTTATTCAGGACCAATGAATGTAAGTTGATCAATGATCACAATGCTTCCTTCATGCGGGATACACATTACTCGAATGAGGGAAGAAGCAAGAGCTTCCATGACATAAACATAGTCACAGCGAAGGAGTATATTAAAATCCAACCATAACATCTATATAGATAGTTTTTTCTACAACAAGAACATCTACATAGATATTCTTTGTTACCAATGTAATAGAGAACTTAGGAAGGATCCCTAACGGTTCACTGGTTCCTCTATTAAAAGCTAACAGATTTTGGGTGATGGGGACAAGCTGTGGAGAACCTAAAGCTTTCCAAGCAGTTAAGGACAATATTCTAACACTATGCTAGGTACGACCATATGGTAAGCATGTATGGTAATATGGAAAGGCACATAAGACCGAAGACGATATCTTGCCAGTCAACTCCAATTAAAAGAAGTGACTAAACCACTCGGAGGAGGTGTCATAAGAATGTGAGAACTACCCTCTTTCTCTATGGGAATAGGATAACTACTCTCATGCACATCAAACACCAGAGGATTTCCCTCTAGTTCATTCGAAATTGAAGAAACCAGAAGAACTTGAGAAGTATGAGGTTCACTTTGTACCCAAAAGGTATGGTTAACTGAAAGTGGAGTGAGATCTACCATTTTCTTAACCAATGGTTGGACGAGAATGGACTCACTAGGCTCATTTCTAGATAGATCGAGATTGACCAAAGATGACTTTTGATCAATCACTAGATCAATTAGTGAAGGATCAGGGAAAATCTTTTGATACCGAGCCGGAATATGAGTTTGAGAAGCTATACAGTTCTCTAATTCTTTGGAAGCTTCATCCATAAAAGGAAAAAGGTGAATGACATGATTACCTTCACACAACCTACAATGAAATTTGACTTTTCCCTTTTTCCCATGAGCTTTATTGTTACTATTTGAGGGTTTATCACCAACATGATCTCCACAGGCTGATGAAAAAGGTTGATGTGAACCTTTGGACCACACTTCTAAGACCTTGGGAATACCAACACAATTCTGAAGAAGGTGGTCACCCTTACATAACATGCAATGGAATTTTACTTTCTGAGGCTAGTTGGAATTTTTTTTAATTAGTTGCATATGTAGCAATGGCTCCTTGGTTTCCCCCTTTCTTATTTGGCTTATTCTTCTTCATCCTCTTCTTCTTGTAACTAGCTTCCTGGTTACTAGAATTTAGACTTTCACTAGGCGAAAAGGAAGAACGAGGTGAAGAAATAGGAGAAGAAGTTGAGTGGTCAACTTTAGGATCAACATGAAGTTGATGTTGTTTAGGTGGAAGAGAAATTGGTTGAAACGAATTTTGGACACTCAAAACCACCAAGGTCGAAAATAACCAAACTGGTAGACCAATGGTCAATCCAGGAAGGGACAACGTCTCCATATAAGGAGCACCAATATTTCCAAAAGAAGGAAAAGGACTAAGATTCCCATCAGAGGGGATTCCTTGACTACTAAACTTAGGAAATGTGGCCATAAGTATCAACCTAAGATATACTAAGGAGTATTTCCACATGAAGGATGTTGTTCTGTGGTCAACTAATTTTAGATTTGAAATGAAAACTCTGCCTTTCAATTTCTTAAGAGTCGAGAAAAGGACGAAATGATGACTCTAGTTGCTTTAATTGGTTTAGTGAGTTTGAAAGGACAAGTACTCGATGATCTTTTAAAATTTAAGGACTCAAAAAATATCGAAATGACTACTTAGATACTCTAGGCAAAAGAGATTACCAGGTAATCGTGAACTATAATATACACATTAGCAAATAAATTTACTAAGGACTTGATGTACATGCAGGAAATCTCCTTGAATGTTGTTTTCGGTGTATCACGTTTATAGGAGGGTAGACACGGCTTCCTATGGATGAAGGTTTTCAACCTATGAGGATCTCCCTTTATATATTCGATGATATGGGGAACACAAGTTTGTGCTAGCACTGTCTAATGCAAGAGTATTGTGAACGAAAACTGCTAAGTTTTATAGACGTTGAAACACGTCTCTAGCTTAGACCACTAAGTATGAAAACTATTTTTTCAAATGCTCCTTAGATTCATTGATAGATTTTAAAGTCGATCTTTAATTATGTCTTAGTTTTGGGCTCAAAATGATGTCACCTAAACACTTATGATCCAACTATATGAGAAAACGAAAACTTTTCATTTTTATGAAAGCTATACTAAAGGGAAGGCATTTCAATCAATAATGCATCAAACAAAATGCATCATGAAAAATGCCTTACACTAACTTTCACTTTCTTTTTCCAAATGCAATGCCAAAAGTAAGAAAAATTCACTTTTCACTATTTTCAATGCAACATTTTTGAAAGAAAAATGGTTTTACTTTACAAAGATGCACTTATAGGAATTATGCTTTCCTTTTCATTTTGAATGATTCAATGCACCTTGTATAAATTATCACTGTAGATTAACCTGATTATGCAATATAACTAATGAAAAATACTTAATCTACTTCTACAATCAAACTTGTGGAAGCTTAATCGATTTTGGGCAAGATCAAATAGAACACATATAACAGAGAATAAGAATCAATCACACATGAAACACAGAAGAATACTCTGGGGAAAGCCTCAACTAAAAACCTCGCTATCTGTATTATCATACCAGTGGAAATATCTCAATATTACACAAATCTTTAGCTCTCACAGCTATCCAACTCTTAGTACAATCCCTCCCACTGCTAATAGATAGACTACACAACTCATATGCCTTTCCCTCTGTCCTCCAAGCCTCCTATTTCCTTGCACTATTTTCCCTAGGTGCTCCTGTTGTAACCTTGTGTGACACTGATCTCACACATTGCTCCAACACACTATAAAACTGCACAAATCTCAAGGAATGAATTCCTTCTTCATGCAAGATATTTTCTTGGAAAATTCTAGCAACTGATAATACACTGTCCCTACCTTTAATCTCAATTGGGCCTTTGTCTGAACTAACATGCATGAGTCATTTATGAGTGAATATTCAGTTATCTGGAGTACACTAGCTTCATGCTTGCATGCATTAACTAACTGAACACACAATCAGTTCTGCAAATTGTTTGGAACTAATATAACTAGATATAACCTAGTTAACAAAGCTAACTAATCACAACTCAAATACAACTCATCCTTATATCCTTAATTAAGGGATAACTTCCTCAATCAAAGGGATAATCGTTGCATGACTTCACAAAGACTCCATGTTTGAATTTATCTAATTAATTAATTCAATATGAATTAATTAATTATTTTTCAAATAGGTGGTCATACTAAATTTGAATTTTAATTCTCAATTTTAATTCAAGGACAAATAAAAATTGGAATATCCTAAAATTCTATCTTTAGCAATGTTATTTTTAACATTTCTATTTTTAGCATTTCTTGTTTCTATTTTCGACACTCCCTCTCAACAAAAAATGGATTATCTTCCACCCCGATCCTATCTCTATGGAACTTGAATTTACACTTTGACAATGCCTTAGTTAAAATTTTAGCATCTTGCTCCTCGGTCGAAATATAATGCAACAACATGATCCTCCGCACCACACAGTCTGTGAGATGATGATACCAAATGTCAATATGCTTGGACTTGTCATGAAATACTGGATTCTGAGAGAGTTTGATACAACTCTAATTATCACAATAGATCACAGTTCGATCCATCCTCTAATCAAACAAACCAACTAGAATTTTTTGCATCCAAGTGGCCTCACATGCTGCCTGACTTGCAGCCATGTATTCAGCCTTTGCTGAGCTGAGTGCAATTAGCCTTTGTTTGCTGCTGTACCAAGAAACTGCAGTTGAACCAAGGTTGACAATTCCTTCTGATGTTCTCTTCTAATATGATGGAATCCCTGCCCAATCTGCATCTGTGAAGCCCTATAGCTTCACTCCCTCTAATTGTCATAATCCATATTGATATGTCCCTCTGAGGTGTCTCAAAACATGCTTAGCTGCCTTCCAAAATAGCTTGGTAGGCTAAACCATAGCTTGACTCAGCTGGTTCACCGCATAGCACAAATCTAGTCGTGTGTTCACTAAGTACATCAGTGAACCCACAAGCTTCCTGTACCCAGTAATTTCTACTACTTATCTTGAAGTAGCATCCTCCTTCCTCTAGTTACTTGCTAGAGGAGTCTACATGGGCATGCACTTCTCCATGTGGAATCTCCGGAGTATCTCATTGGCATACTTTCCTTGAGACACAAACAACTCCCCATCCTTCTGCCACACTTCCATGCCTACAAAGTAGTGCATGAGACCCATGTCTTTCATCTTGAACTCTCTTGCAAGGTCCTCCTTGCAAGACATGATCAACTGCTTACCTTCCACCATGATGTGGTACAAGTTCACATCCGCTTCACTCTTTATGAAGCCCAACCCGGTGAAGTAGTTGTCGATCCTAGTGTACCAAGCACAAGGTTCTTGCTTCAGCTCGTATAAGGCTCTCTTGAGTTGACACACATGCCACTCACAATCAAAGGTCTCAAAACCTTACGGCTGCTCTATGTACACCTCTTTCTCAATCTTGCCATTGAGGAATGTAGTCTTCAGATCCATCTGATGGATCTTCCAACAAATCTATGTTGATAGTGCCAAGATCGATCTGATAGATGAGTACCTTGCTACAGGAGGAAAAGTCTCATCATAGTCAATCCCCTCGACCTATGAGAGACCACGAATAACAAATCTTCCCTTATGTTTCTCAACACTACCATCAGCATGTTGCTTTACCTTGTAAAGCGAATGGGAGCTCACAACTAACTTTTTCTGTGGTCTTGGAACCACATCCCAAACACTGTTCCGAAATATGGAGTCATACTCCTCCATCATAGCACCAACCCAAATTGGTTGTTGCACTGCTTCATCAAAGGAATATGGCTCAGTTTCAACACATTCCCCAACAAGGGCTATGTATCCAGTGTACCTATCAGGTGGCCTGCTTTGTCTGTGTTGAGAAGATGGTTCTCCCACATTCTCTCTCACATATGACAACAATTTGTTAGCTTCTCTTGTGCGCTTCCGCACATCTCTGCAAGACACTGCTTGAGTGGATGTATCCATTCCTAGAACCTCTGCATGCAGCTTCTCTACATCAGTCTGAGGCTTCTTCTTAGGAACGGAAAGTTCTTCCACAGCCTGTAGTTGGTGCTCCCTCTCAAGGGAAACTTGCATGGCCTTTTACTCATCAAACTTGAGATCTCTATGAAGCATTGTCCTTCGACTGGTAGGAAAATACACCTGATAGTTATGGGATGTATCAGTATACCCCACATGTATCCCCAACTCAGCAGTCGGCTCAAGCTTCTTCCAAGCATCCTTGGTCACGTGGCAATAAACTGATGAGCCAAAAATCCTGAAGTGACCCACATCTAGTCTCTTCCTACAGAAAGATTCCTCTGGTGTCTTCATCCCAATTATGTGATGCGAGCTTCTATTCTGCAAATAGAACGTTGTGTTGCATGCCTCAGCCCACAAATGAAGTGGTAGGCCTTGGTCATGCAGCATCGCTTGAGCTACCCCCAAGATTGTTCTATTCTTCATCTCAACCACCCCACTCTACTATGGATTACGAGGTGTCGTCAACTCCCATTTAATTCCTTCCACTGCACAAAAGTCCTTAAATTCTTGAGAGACATACTCTCCACCATTGTCACTTCTTAAGGCCCTGATCTTCTTTTCTGATTATTTCTCAACCAAAGCTTTGAACTCACAAAAGTTTCAAAAGGTTTGATCCTTCTTCTGCATGAAATAGATCCAGCATTTACGAGAAAAATCATCAATGAAAATCACATAATACCTTAGTTTCATGGTGGAGGCTATCGAGAATGTTCCACACACAACTGTATGAACTCGCTCAAGATTGCTTCAGCTCGACTGTCTCAATCATGAAAGGAATATTTTTTATACTTACCCAAGGTAAAACCTTTACATGTGTCCATTTGCTCAAGTTTACCTTTGTGAAGTACGGTAGAAATATACTACATTATCTTCAAGGCCCCATGATGCAAGTGGCCCAACCTTCTATGCCATAACTCACCAATGTCTTGGATCTGCACCAATTCTGCTTTCAAACTCAATGCAACACTGTCATCTACCTCTAGCTTATAGAGATTCTTTACTTGAATCCCAATCCTCTTGGGCTGGCCTGTGGCTATGTGTCTCAGGAATGCCTTTCCTTTACTGAAGACTACATCATATGCTTTGTGTTCCAACATCGCGACTAATACTAAGTTCTTCTTCAGTCTAGGAACATACTTTACATCAGTCAGGGTGAGAGGAGATCCATGCTTCCTCTGAAACACAACAATAACTTCACCTGGAACATGGTACTTTCCATCATCGCCCATCTCTATGTGCATCTTGAGGTCTTTCTTCTCCAAGTTACTGAATAAACTCTTATCATCGGTCATGTGTAATGAGGCTCCACTATCTAGGTACCAAACACAACCCACCATTGATAAAACCATGCATGTGATGAGGGTAAAATCCAATTCGAACTAAGAGGCCAATGCCTCACCTTCTAATCCCTTCGAGGATCCCTTCTTGGATTTCTTCAATGGACAATTAGTTGCATAATGGCCCACCTCATGACAATTTAAACATATCACTTTAGATTTATCAATCTTCTTCCCACCATGAGAAGAACTCGATTTGGAATGGCAAGCCTTCCATTTCCCTTTCGTTTCCTTACTTGCTAAGGCTAGATTTTCTTCATCATCATCCTTAAATGAAAAACCATCTCTGGTGCTCCTCCTGATCTCCTTCGTCATCAGATTCGACCAAAGTCATTCCCAATCCAACAGTTTCTCTCTTCCATTCACTGAGTCTTGGTAGCTATACGAGCTCTTAGGAAGACCAAGGAGAGTAAGAATCACCATATCATCATTGGTTGTCATTATTCCTACACTTCCAAGCTCATCTCTGCAGGTGGTGAGATTGTTCAGATATGTAGAAATATGTCGCCCTTTTCACACGATTTTTCGAATCTTCTTCTTGAGCGCCATCTTCCTCTAGTTGTTACTATTTTGATATAGGTCCTTCAATGTCTTGCACATTAAAAAAGAAGTCTCCTTCCCATGGATACTTGAGACAATATGGTCTTGAAGTCCCTCCAAAATAATCCTCCTCGCCTTCACCATACACTTATTCCATTCCACCAATTCTTGGGCATTAGCTACTGTTGGATTGGGGATTTATTGATTAATGAAATCCTTCAAACCATTGTCTTCTAATACTGCTTCCATGCGATCCTTCCATGCTATATAATTCGAGCTGCCATCCAGTGCCTACTCGAGTCTCAAGCCATTGAATTCCATTGGTGAACTTTGAGGTGTGATAACAATTCGATTTGTACCTACAATCAAGAACTTCAAACTTTGACTTTTCCCTTCTCAGTATGTTGTTCACGGCTCTGACCACCTTTGCTCGGATACCATGTAGAAATTCTCACTATAGATTAACCTGATTATGCAATATAACTAAATAAAAATACTTAATCTACTTCTACAATAAAACTTGCGAAAGCTTAATCAATTTTGAGCAAGGTCAAAGAGAAAACATATAACAGATAAGAAGAATCAATCACACATGAAACATAGAAGAATACTCTGGGGAAAGCCTTAGCTAAAAACCCCGCTATCTGTATTATCATACAAGTGGAAATATCTTAGGATTACACAAAGCTTTAGCTCTCACAGCTATCGAGCTCTCAGTGCAATCCCTCCCACTGCTCATAAACAGACTACACAACTAATATGCCTTTCCCTCTGTCCTCCAAGTCTCCTATTTCCTTCCACTGTTTTCCCTCAGCGCTCCTGTTGTAATCTTGTGTGACATTGATCTCACACACTGCTTCAACACACTATAAAATTGTGCAAATCTCAAGGAATGAATTCCTTTTGCATGAAATATATTTTCTTATAGGAAAAATTCTACCAACTCATAGTACATCATCCCTGCATTTAATCTCAACTGGGCCTTTTTCTAAACTGACATGCATGAATTGTTTATGAGAGAATATTCAGTATCTGGAGTACATTAGTTTCATGCATGCATGTATTAACTGACTGAACTCACAATAGTTCCACAAATTGATTGGAACTAATCTAACTAGACTTAACTCAGTTAACTGATCTAACTAATTACAACTCAAATACAACTCATCCTTATCTCCTTAATTAAGGGATAACTTTTGCATGAATTCACAAAGATTTCATGTTTGAATTTCTCCAACTAATTAACTCATGATGAATTAATTAATTATTTTTCAAATAGCTGGTGAGACTAAATTCAAATTTTAATTCTCAATTTTAATTCAAGGACAAATTAAAATTGGAACATCCTGAAATGCTATCTTTATCAATGCTATTTTTAGCATTTCTTATTGTTATTTTCAACACAGCTAATACAATTTTTAGCTATCAATAACTGAAAAAGGTGATCCATTTTCAGTGATGAATCTCAAAAACTAATTTTTCAATGCAACTAATATAATGTATTTTTATGAAAAGTAAATTTCGAAATACAAGCTAAAACAAATGCAAAACGATGTTTTCAATGATTTCTACAGAAAACAACACTCAATCAATTAGCAAAACAAGCATCTCAATGACACCAACAAGCAGCAAGTGATGACCAACTAACTAGAAACCTTAGAACTCAATCAGATTTCACTTCAAATCCAATGAGACAAAGTTTCCAAATTAATCAAGGTAATCAATTAAAAACATCATAGATACTCCAAAAAATCAATGATAGAGGACACAAAGACTAAAAACAAGAAGAAAAACCCTATTTCCCCTTATACTGTGGGATCATTGCACCTGTCATAGGAAAGAAAACGATAATCACAATTGCACTTAAAAAATTTGTGATATCATCTTGACTGTTAGGGAGATAACCACGATGGGCCAAAAAAAATGAAGAAAAATAAGAAATTTTCATGACCAAACAATAAAACAAGCTAGAAAACTGATGCTTGGTCAAACTCAACATAAAAGCAGGATGAAGGATTGAATGGAAAGGGTTATAGCTTCCCTAATGGTCTCACCATTTTTTCTTGTAGGTAAATTATCTCTGTTGAAAGAGATGATCCCTCTAACCCAATGAGTGGGTCTAGCAACCGAAGTGAGAACCTACTAGAAACTTTCCTATGTTGCAACCGGAACGAGAGACGAAGAAGATGGCCTACCACATCCGGATGCTATCTCGGTCTCCTTTGCTGAAGACCTTGAATCACTTGTATCCCGGGCTCATTCCTGCTGCTCTCAGTGTTTATGAACCTACATAAGGGATCAAGACACAACAAGGCATAAAAATACAAATAACATATTCAAAAGAAACCTGCTTAATTGATCAACGAATGTTAAGTTGAATGATACATGAGCATACACTTTTAGGGAAAATGAACCAGTAGTTGTATATTAATAGAAAATAAATGGAAGCATACAACAAAGCCTTGACGTTGATAGGAACTCCTTTAAATTAATATCCAAGTCCAAGCTAACCTCTCCAAGAACTCCTTCTCCAAGCCAAATTAGTAGCATATAGGCACAATCTTAGCATAAGGGTACAAATAGACATAGAACAACCCATCCTCCAGCCTGACCAACCATTTGTGAATGCGAGATGATGCATATATAGGCTAGGAAAGGTAGTTAGGATCTCTCCAAATATAGGAGTAGGCCATCATCTCAAGGTGGTAGCTCATAGGGATAAGACCATGAGGCCAAGTTCAGAGAATTCGACCTCATCTATGGTGAACAAAAGTATTAAATTATTTTTTTCTTTTCTAGACTTTTCAAGTTTATTTTCCTTATTAGTCATAATCAACCGTGATCTAATTTTATATTTAAGAAAAAAAATATAAACTAATATATAGTAATTTCTCTATTTGACTCTCAACCTTTCTTAATTATATATATATTATATTATTTTTATTTATAATAAATTAACATTGTCTTTAAAATTTTTGATATTTTAAACATTCTTATGCATTAACTACATAGTAATAGTAATAAATGATATGTTAAACATTCTTATCCATTAACCACATAGTCATAAATATAATTTGTTTTTTAATAAGTAGAGTCAGGAAATAAAAGCTTAAGGGATTCCGTTCCATTGTGATTTTTTTAAGTAGAGGTAGGGAATAAAAGCTTAAGGGATTCCGCTCTATTGTGAAATTCAAGTTATATTCAAATAGCTTTCAAATCTCCTGGATATTTTATTTTTCTTGATTTGAGATTTACCTTTTTAGCTTGTCTTGGGAATAGGGAATTACTGTTAAGAAGCCACTGTCGTTCCTTCTCATTTCTCATTTGATTATATAAATAAAAGTCGTGGGAATTTATGTTTTAAGCACTAGATATATTTTCTCGCAAGTTATTGATTTGAAAAACATGTTTTAAGCACTAGATATATTTTCTCGCAAGTTATTGATTTGAAAAACAAATGAAGGTGTGTATCCAGATTGGTGACCATGACGTAAAAATAAAACCAAAAGCGTGATTAAAATTGAATATAGAATCCACTGAATCTGACTGCATGAAGTTTAAAGTATATTTCATAAAGTGGAAGTTTAAATAGTCTATTTTGATTCTACAAATAACCTCGGGAATAACCTTCCCCTCATCTTCATACACATTGTAGAGAGTTGCAGATCACAGAAAATCATGATGTCGACCTGCAACCTAAAGGAGTCCATCAAGTGATATGGACAAAGCACCGACTATTCAAATCTCCGGCATGTCTACGCCATGGCTCCACTTTCCTAATGAGAAAATGGTGGAGTGCCTCCGCTAGGTGGAGATCATACATCGATCAAACCCAACTTTCGATTGACAGAAGAGTGCAATCCCATTGTGAGTACCAGGCAAATGAGTAATGGGAGGAATAATTTCATGAGTGCCTCGTACAGGTTCAAAAACAGAAACCAAAAATTCCAAATCATCATCAATGTAAGCAGGATATTCGCAAAGTTCCACTAAACATATACACTGCTTGGAAGTCCCAAACTTTTTTCAATCTTCATAGAACTGGGGGTGCTTCACAGCGGCCTCCTAGTTTTTGCAAACAACTATGAGGTTTTCATGGGAATCGTAAGGCACTCCTAGCAGACATTGTCTACCTATTTCCCATGGAACAACAACAGAATAATCAATAATCAGATGCACTACAGCTAGAAGAAATACTCTCTAATATTACTGTTGTTCGAAAATTTGATTCAAGGAGCAAATTATTTGGTTTGATTTGATCATTTAGGAGAATAAGTAATAAGCCAATGTTTATGGTCCAAGGTGATTGAATATGAAATTGGAAGATACAGACTGTTTGAAAAACCTACAAAGGAAAGCATAAGATGAATACATTTTGAACGAACTGAATACCATAGCAGACATGCATGCGAGAGACTTATGTACTAGAATAACATTCTTCTTACTGCATAAGCCCAACTGCTTATCCGATACAGAGCGACTGGAATGAAACGAACAGGTAGCTACGAAGAAGACATACTGGATGAAGGGCTAAAAAAAGGAGTGAAATCGTAATAAATACGAAGGAAAAATCAAGTCATAAATGATAAGCACTCCTATCTTACTATAATTAAAGAGAGGGAAAAATCAGTTAATCAATGAGATCCTCCCTTAACTAAATTAAAAACGAACTGATTGGATTGTCATATCGTTCAATGTTTCTCAATTTGTTCAATAAAACCTAATGGCATGGTGTAGAAATCATGGATTGATTCCTTATGTGGTGGGTAGGACTTGAGGAAGATCCATTAATAAATAACAATATGATGGACACTACACACCAATGCGGTAGTAAGTAGTTGGTCGAGAATCATTAACTATTTAGTGATGGATATGATAACTATTTAGGAAAACCAATAACTATCTTTGTTGGTTTTGACCAATAGATTTATTATCAAGTTATAAATAGTATGCATTTTGTCATTACTTAATTTAATATATAATTTTTTTTAATTATAATAAAAATAAGGTATTTTTTATATTTTCTATTTCTGAATTTTATATGCATTTCGAAAGTTATGGTTTAAATGCATATAATCATTTCAAAAGTTGACATTTTTTTAGTTCATACAAGGCTTTCAAGTTGAGATTATTTAAGTTATATAATGGTTCAAGTAAAAGTAATATAATCTCAACATTTTTGTATTAGATAAACATTATATCCATAGGACATGCAAAGGGTTGGGTAATAGGTTAATTATTATTAATCAGACCAACATCAATATGTCATATAAAATATGACATATAGTTTATGTAATCTCATGTAATGTTGTATTATTTTCAAAAACATTGGAATGTGTGCAAATTCTATGTGGATGATAACAAGGTTAACACAACGAGCATTTTTTCTGGAGATAAAATCTACTTGTATTATCTTATTATATTGAGTGTTACATTCTTGAAAGAAAATTAAAATATTGTATATGTATAAGGATCATGAACATAATTAAAGAGAGTTGCAGAAATAATATTTAGATACAAATGAGAAATATTGTAGCTAGGAGAAAAATGTAAGAAATTCCTTCTTTCAAATTATAAAAATGCAAAGAATTCCAATGCATGTAATACAATAAAACTAATCCAATAATTGGAGATATTAACTTTATATGATAGTTTTGAAACATATAAATATTTTTAAGGCTTTACAGTTAAACCCTTGAAGAGAATGTTGGAGGTTGAGAGTTATAATAATTCCACATAGATCTTGGAAAATCTTTACATGATAAAATATACATATGTATGAAAATTTGAATAATAGCTTTGTTCCTTATTAAACCCTAAGTGTTGTAGGCCTTCATATTTTGAAATTAAAATTAATAATTTTATACATTTAATGTGCCTTTGAGAAGACCCATGCAAGAAGTTGTTAACACCTAGGTTGTTCCCTATGACTCCCAAGGGAATATGGCCGGGTAACCACTAACCAAGCTTTGGAGTATAGGTCCTAGCCTACCTATAATCAGAGAGGGCTATCTCTTTAAGTTTTAGCTCTGTTTTGTGAAGATTTTAGGCTAGTTATAAGTTTCAGTTTTTTGTTTGAGACTTTGGTTGTGAACTGTTGTTGTGAGAAGGGCATGAAATGTGTGAAAGATGCTAGTCCATTGGGCATATGGAGTCAGAAATATGAGACAATCCTGGTGCCTGTGATGGAGAAAGTTTTACTGCAAGGCTAGATGGCTATTCTTAATATAAATTCTGATTAATGAGTGAAACAGTGGGAAATGGAATTACGGACAGTGTGATAACAATTTGAACAACAATTTCTACTTAGTAGCATAAATGAATTACTAAATAGTAACTGTGAAATATTCAGGGTTTATTGGAGCAGTTAAGAATTCCAATTAAACAACTGAAGTCATAGAACATTTATAGTAAAGACAGATTGAGATTAGGGTGTCTCCATGGACAAATCCTGAGCTATTCTTTTTCTTTCTTCCTAGATTTAGAACAACATATGAGAGATGTGAGTTAAACAAACAATAAAACATTAACAGAGATAGAGAACACCTATTATATTAAGCCATAGCACTAGAATCCTGAAGCATTCAATGGTTCCAAGACAACATGCATCAGTAAGACCCAATTCCTATAAACTCCAAGATTTGTTTATATCATTCTTCCAGAAATTACAACCAAGTTCTCCTTTATAACAAGAAAACAACAACCCTCTGCAAGCTTATGCGAGGGGGGATATATACAATCGGTTTTTCCAAAATATCTAACCGCTGAGTTACTTGATAAATTAAATACGCTCACCAACTTTACAAAATAACAGATAAGGAAGTTATTGCTGCCTTAAATATAAAATAAATAGTCTTTAATTCTGTCAGAAATCTTCTTGACCTTTGGAGGCCACTGAGTCGGTTGAGCGTTCTGCATTAATGCTGAGTGATGCGTCTTTATGCTTTGTCATGTTGTATCTTTCTCGGCCCTGTTACCCGTAGTTGTTAGTGTTGCTTTTAGTGGCCGAATCTTCCTGCTGAGTTGGCTCATTCCACTTTTCTCTAGTCATAGTGTATGCATCATATTTTCTGAACATGATGACTTATGTTTTTGATGACAAAAATTTGATGAAAGCCTCCTGTTTACAGTAACAACTGTATCATTCTGGTCCACCACTCCTGTGTAGGCAATTGATGTCTCAAAATTGCATCTAAGGTTTCATCTGCCTCTGTGTATTTGTAGAAGTTTGGAGGCACTTCAAACAAATGTCTGATCTCATTCATAATAAAAAATAAGTTCTCTACTCTGTCATAGAGACTTTGCCCAGATGCTGGCCCTGTTACTTCTAAAGTACTTGATCCTTGAGTGATCTGATTGGTGGAAAATGTGTTCACCCTTTTTTCATAATTCTCATGTGATAGTAGTCTTCCTGCGCTGTTCAGCAAGCTAGGAAGACCTCTGCCTTGTAATGCTGCAAACTTATCCATGAATCTGTTGACTTCTGTTTGCATGTCCTGGCTTATTCTATCCAATGTTTGTACCAGGCTTTTCAATGTCAGGAGCCTCTTTATCAGCTGGATGGTTTCAGTTCTGATGGAGATTCCTATTACTGCCAGCTGAGGACCTATGTGGTTATTAAGAACGTTGATCATTCTGTTCGCTATCTCAGGCATACTGCCTAGAGATGCCCTTGGTCTATGGACTTCCTTCTGTGCTTTTCCTATGAGCTCCATTTGCTCATGGATAGTCTCAATATACTGCCACTGATCTGTTATTGATTGGCCAATGTGGGTCCACAAAATTGTCTTGACCTCAGCCACCACTTTGTCAAGGGTGAGCTCTTTCTCCAGTCCTTTATCTTCTCTTTGAGAGCTTTTATTTCTCTCCCTTTTTTAGCTACATTATGCTTGGATTTATCATATTTTTCATTCAGCTTAGCTAAATTCTCCTTGGATCCATTTAGCTCTGTCATCTGGGCTTCTAGGATCTTGATTTCACTCATCAACTTCTGCATATCAAGGCTCGGAGCCTGCTCTGAGGTTGGTGCTGGTGCTGATGTTGATGGAGCTATCTGCCCTGTGGGAGGAGCAGTAGTCTGTGGGGGCTCCTTAAGGTTTATGATCTCTAGAGGCGGCTGAGAAGTTTGACCTCCTTATTTCTGCTATAGGGATGCCTCCAGTGCAACCTCTGTCTCTTCCAGCTTCCCTTCTGTTTTCACTAGCTGCTTGTGCAGTGCTACTAGCAATGTTGCTACATCCTGGTCCTGTCTTTGCTGGGCAACCTCTTCTGTTTGAGGGTGAAGGGTTTCTGGGATTTTAATCTTCTTTCTTAGAGCTGCAAGGTCTGCATCTCTTATTTTCAGCAGCGTTTGTATAGCTTTTGGGTCCTTTGGGTCATGCCCAAGCTCTATGATTATATCCTCCAAAGACCTGATCTTGTTGTCTTTGGCCTGAGAGGATGCCTTCTCCAACTCAAGTTGGGCAGCTGTATTGTTCAGGTTGTTTTCCAACCTATTTGCCAATAATGTTTTATCTGCCAGTGTTGAATAGACCATCTCACCCGTTTGCTTGTGAAGTTCTATTTGGTCCATAGGGTGGATGTCCTTGGCAAGAACCTCAAGGTTGGTTCTTATATAGTCTGCAGCTGACTGTGGCTGCAACATGGTTGGCATGAAATGACTCATGGTCATTTTCCCTTCTGTTATGTCATAGGCTGACATAAGCCTCTGCTGATTGGTAGGGGCCATCTTAAGCAACTGGTTGTAGATCTGGAGCCTGAGTGGCTCATTTCTCCTTTTAATATCAATGAATTGTTGCTTAATGCCTGTCTCAGCTCTCCTTTGCTGACTTGAGGAGCTGACCTCTCCTCCAAGGGTTCTTTCTTGTTCCTGCTGAAAGGAACTGACAGATGCCTCCATGCTCGGTGGGCCCATGCCCAATGATTGCCCAGTAGGCATTTCTTCCTCGCAGAAGGGATTCAATCTCTGCCTTTTCTCCCCTTGATTTGTGGATGTGGTGACGGGAGTCTCTTGCTCTTTATCCCTCCTCTTTCCCTTTTATTCTTTCTGTGGAGTTTGCAGCAATGAGGCCTCCACTATCTTTTCTTGCCTAGGAGGCACATTCTCTTGAGCCTGTTGCTCAGTGGATATTGGGGCTTCAGCTGTTTGTTCTTGCTGTATTGGCTGCCCCTCTTTTTGCCCTTTTTCTTGTTGTTCCACTTGCTTTTCTGCTTGCTATTCTGCTATAGGAGGTGGCTGTTCCTGCTCCATCTGCTTCCCTTTATCCTAGCTTGATTCCTGTTGAACATTTCTGGCTGCTTGCTGCTGGGCTGTAGAGGATGAGGCAGCTGCTCCAAGTTGCCTTTTATAGGAAGAGGAAACCTGCCCACAAGTTTCCAAGTTAGCCTCTTTCTCAATATTCTTTGCTTCTCTTTGTAGCATTTGCTCTCTAGTCATTGGCTCTTCTAGAGTGCCCTCTTTCCAGCTCAATGAATTGGCATATTTCTCAATATGAGGCAGTCTCACGTGAGCATAGCCACCCAATTTGTATTTTACCCTCCCGAGGGAAATGAAATGATTAGGGTCATAAGGTACCCATTGGAAACTGGTTTGCAGTTTCAGGGCCTCTAGGATCAAATCTGCTTCCTTCCATCCTTCCTCCCTTTTGTTGTATAGGAATGGGCCTAGCTAGTTCCTTACTTTTAGTTGCACCTTCTTGTTTTTACTTTGGAAATGGACAAAGTCTGCATTTCCAAACTGCCTAAAATACTCTAAGGCAAAAAGTCTCATAGGGACATATCTTGGCAGCCCGTAAGGGTTCAACTCACAGCCACATATTCTGATTACTATATGGTGTTGGTAAAATTACCAATCACCAATGTTGTAGGCCTTTGAGAGGTGAAGAATCCTTTGCATCTCATCTGTCAATCTGGGAGGAGGGACACCCAATAACATGGTCATAGCTGGATGGATAAAAAGGTCTATGAATTCACAGTAGTGTAAGGTGAATAAGATACATGATGAAAGACTAAAGACCAAAAAACTACAGACCTTGGGTTTCCCTGGGCATTTAGCTTCTTGAGAGGAATAGGGAAAGCATCAGGCTGATAAAACAAGAACAAGTGATAGATGTACCTAGTATATTTAAACACCTTTTCCCTTTCTAGATTCATCAATTGTTCATGAATCTTATTGGCAATGTATGTAGCAAAATCATAGTGCACAACAGGAGGCATTCCAGGGGAGAATATGGACAGCATGGCCATAATGGTTTCATCAACATCCTCATATGTCCCATAACCCAGGATGTAACTGATCAAATCCACAAGCATTTTGCCCAGCTCATTGAGATATTGATATGCTATAGGAAGGGTTCCACTCAGAGCTTCAAATTTTGGCTGAACAAACAACTGATTAACCTTGATGATCTGAGCACTAGACAACTTGCCCCCTTTCTTTAGCAAGTCATTGATGGAGAGAGGAGTTAGGGGCTTTGCAGTGTGATAGTGTAGCATCTCATTAATGGCCTCAGGGGTGATATGGAACAATACTGAGACTGAGGCGCTGAGAACAGCTCTTTGACATGGATCATAGCTGGAACGGCATTGATTTATCAAGTCTGGGAGGACATTGACTTGAGGGAGATTGTAAGTGGGCAGGTTGGAGTCCCAAATCCCTAAGATATCAGCTCCACTGAGATATTGGGCTTTTAACTCATTCAGCAGGTGAATATTAAATTTGGAAGTCATGGCAGTTGAGTCTAGCATCTGGTAATCTCTATCACCTAGGGCCTTCCAATCTAGCTCTCTATGTGGGGCATTCAGAGGTTGAATATTCAGGGCTATTGGTGTTTCCATGGTTAAGTAGTACTTATGACTTGTACTAGAACTGGTTTCAGTGGACAGAACAACACAACGAGGTATTTTTGCAGAAGTAAGGAAAATTGTAAGGGAAAATGGGGTAAACTGTGGTGATAATAGTGTAAAATTCTCAAAAGAGAGTTAATTGAGCAAAATGCAGGGACTAGTAGCACTATTTTCCCAGTGAATTAGTGCAGCTCAGGTTTTAAGTCCACGAATGCGCGGACTGACTGTGAATTTGGGAAAATGTGACTAAATGTGGGCTCAGCAGGTGAATTTCGACCCTACAACTGAAAAGGAATGCTGGTCACCGGGGATTTGCTGGTAATTACAAGGTTCCTCACTCTTTTAATTCAGTTTTGGAGAATTATGGACACAACCAAGTGCGGAGGGGATGCTTTGGATAAATACCTAGTGAATTGCCGGCAGTAGTCACAAATGGAGATGGGTTGAAGGCGCCAACGGTCTTTGGGTCGATTTCTGCAGGTTGGCGACAGATGGTTGTAATTTGCATGCAGAGGTGAGAAATAGTCTTTTTGGAAAAAGTGAGAAAAAACATGAAATTTTGGCTAAAATATAGACTTTTTGGGTTATTGACGCATTTTTTGGATGACGTTAGCATGACGTCATCAGGTGGGGTCAAGGTCGGGTGACGTCAGCATGACATCATCGAGTGACGTGGTAGCCTGTGAGTGGTCCACGGGGATTGCATAGGTGGCAGACATGTCGGAGCGCTGGCGGGCGGGGGTTCTGACAGAGCGCCGAGTCGAATTGACGTGGGCGTGACGTAGCAGTGACGTGGGCAGGCGGTAAAGCACAAGTGGTAAATGGTTTTTCTCAGACCGCTCTGGATATGGTCATGGTATTGTCAGAGGGTGGCCCGAGAGAATATGGGGGTGATGCATGGCAGACGCCTGACGTCACCCTCTGACAGTTTCTTAGGCGGTAAGTTTCGATGATCAGGGCCCGTTCGATATGGATGTGGGTCGTCGGATGGGAAAGCCCAGATCCGACGGTCGACGGGTTGATGAGGTGCAAGGACCATACGAACTGCGGGGATGAATAAAATATGATTATTCTCTGAAATTCGTGCCCGGCGGAACATTATAAAAAGTGGGTTTTATGGATTTTTGCAGAGTTATGGGTTAAAATGGGATTTTTCACAGGTTTATTTACAAAGCGGGTTTAAGTTATTAATCCAAGCAAATCCCGGATTAATCCCAAGATTATTTTTCTAGCGCTCTTTGGGTCGCGCTCAATGTTTTAGCGTTTGAAAACATTCAAAAATGATACATAGAGCTATAAGGCTCAGGGAAGGGGATATATAGATATTTTGGGTTTTTTGCTAAATTTTACATAGTAATAGGGGGAATATGGGGTATAAGGAGTTAAATAGTGATAGGTTAGTAGTTAATATGAGTGAAAAGGGGTGGATGAGGGGGGTAAAATACTAAGCTGTTATATGAAATCAACTTAGTTTTTTAGGAAGTAGATCAAAATGAAAAGAATTTTTACACAAGAAATGTGGCTCTTAAAGAAACAAGAACCAACAAAAGACTTTGACTTCTTTCATGAACATAGGTGGCATAGGGATGTTAGCCATGAATGTGATGGGGGTAATCTGGAAGTTAGACATGCTTCATTAAGTTGCTGTAAGATTGTTGAAATAGGAAATCTGCACTGGCACCATGTTTTAACTTTGCTTAGGCCAGTGAAATGTCATAAACCATGCTTTCTGCAACCCCATCTACCTACCCACTCTATTTCCTAGCATTTTCTGTTACTCCAAGGAGGGTGCATTTAGACTTGCAAACCCTTCTGTGCCTTTTCTTTTCCTTTGGCTTTTTCTTTTTATTTTCTATCTAAAACTACCCTTATTGCTTCCAAGGCCCCAAATTAAGCAGTTGGGAACCTTCATTCTCTACCTATCTACTTTACCTGCCAAGATTGAGCTGTTTGGACAGATTTCTTTCTCTAATCTACAACAAAAATTGAAACCTGGCATGACCCAGCTTATGCTGTTGGATCACCCATTCAGAAGTAGGGCAGCATCAACCAAATGTAAGTATATTTCTTCCACAAGAATATGAGATCTTTGTATCATCAAAGTAGATCATATTGGCACTTCCCCTGCCAATCATGAAAAATGAAACCTATTGGTATAGGTAGCTAACAACTTGTTCAACAACAATGATGTCTAGTCATACTTTTAGTCACATTGTACACTCTAAAAGTGATGTTATGTTCCCATCACTTGTAAAAACAATAGTGTTTGGCCTTATGTGTGTAAATCATGTGTTGCAGTGATGATGTGTTTTTGTCACTTGTTGAAGCAACAATGATGTGTCAGCCTTGTTGTCATAGCTAAGGTCTTGCATCCATCTTGATGTGAACTTGACCACTGAGTATGTGTTATAAACTCGTGGCAAGTGTGGGAAGTTTGGGTGATTAGTTGGTCATGTCAATCAAGCATGTAATTTATAAAACAATGTACTACAGGTTGCAGAGGTAGCAGGTGTTGGCTCATCACTTAAGGCTCCGAAGAACAAGGTGAAGGAGATGGAAGCAAGACCCTTTCAGGACACTTGTGAGGAAAACAAGGTGTAGAGAAGTTGCAAATTATTTTTCATGCTTTTGGAGGACCAAAAGCTCCTCAGTGGGGAGGATTGATCCAGGTGGCGCTAGAGAGACACACAGCACAAAGAGGGCTTATGAATGCTCGAAAATCAAAGTTCTCATAATGACTTCGACCCAAGACCAGAACGTAGGTCTCGTCTTCCTAATCATGGTGGTGTGAACGGTTTGTCAATCCGAGTCTGGATGCGAAAGTTAGAAGCAATCAAAGTTGTGTTTTTTTATCACTGGGCAACTTAAGGAGGCCACAATTTGGAACGAACCTGGCCAGCGAATTCCAGCCAACTTCGGCTGAATTCTGGGTGAAATTGTGGGGTCGTTAATTTGAATCCTATGGTCAAAAAATGAATTTAAAAAAAAAAGTGCATTGTTATTATTTAAAAAAAAGAAAATATATTTTAAGGGGGTGGGGACCACTAACCCCACCACCCGTAGCCAACCTATGTACCATTAATAGTGAGGCCGGCGAGAGTTGAACCCACCTAGCCACATATGTCAGCCCACCAGATGGCCTCGTAAACCAAAATATGAAGAAACTTAAACCCAAACATTATATGCGACCAACTACCCAACGTTAATGCATGTGCTAGGTACGGGGGGTATGGGGTGGAACGCCCAATGTAGACTCGGTCCCCTAATTTATAACTCGAATTTTGGGTTTTTGAACGAATCAATTTTTAAAAATTTATTTATGGAGGGGTGGGATTTGATCCCTCAACCCCTCCTCAACCAAATCTATTTTATTACCATCACACCATAACTATCACCTTGTTTTATCTACCAGTGATTTTATATAAACAATCATTTTCACCAATGCAGAGGGGGGAGATGGAGGAACCAGGAGTGGGCATGCATTTTGAGGCAATTAATTTTTAATTAATTTTTTAATGCGGGAACCATGATATTTTGTAGGAGAGCTAATTTTTCAGTTTGTCAGAATTTGAAAAATTATATATGGATTCAACACCTCTCATCACCACGAACGCAATAGCATTGTCCATTTCACTATCCAATTTTTGCATTTTTCGGCCATTTTCAGAATGCACATGGAACCCTGATTGCTACAAAAATAGGGAGAGAAACCATGAGCCTTGAAATTTCCCTAAGGAGGTAAAAATTTTCCATGTCAGAATATAGTCAAATTTATACTTGTTTTTCATAGTTTTCTGCAGGGATCACAATGGTGAGATCATATTTTCCATTTGAGTTGCATATTCCTAGTCCACCCATGGAGTAGAATCTTTGAGGAATCTTAGGGGAATCTAAAATATTCCTCGAGCCCCAGATTCTCAACTTCTTGAAATTCATATTTTCGGTAGTCGATTTTGCACTACTCGACGCCACAAATTTTATAGTACATTCATATTTGTCATTCTCTCTTTCTATTCTTCAGCCACTTTCGTAAGTGCTAGTGAAAATGTCCACATTCATGTGTGAGTAGTATTTTGTCATGCAATCAATGCCTTAAGATCGATGGTCTGAACAACTTCAGCATTTTGACATCCGCTTCTTCAGATGGCCCTTGGTTGTGAGGTATATGATGTGTCCATGTACTTATTCTTTATGCATTGTGCTCCACATATCGTTGATTGATGTTGATGCAAGATCTTATTTATTACATGCTGTCATGATTTGTTGCTTGATTTGATGTGGAATCTTCTATGTGATGTACTTGTTTTCATGGTTTTTCATGTTATGCTTTGAGATCCCTTCTTGTATGTTGCTAGGATACTCTTGTTGTCGTCATTCCTACTTTTGCATTGAGATCCCTTTTGTTCCATGTTGGCAAGATGCTCAACATGCATGTTTTTGTGTCATACTGATAGGAGTTTGACTGAGGGTTCCTGTAGTGGAAAAAATCTTAGAGCCACTCCTACATGAGGGAATTTTTCCTTGTATGATCACGACATCATCTCTTGTGTACATCATCACTATTGATAGCACTTAATGCAACGGCCTACACCATCTTGACACTAGGGCCCAGAGACGTAGTCCCTCATAGACGAACTCCATTATCAGCTACTTTTGTTTTTATGTTTGTTGATGATTGACATTTCCTCTTCTTTACAACATGCACATGTATTCATTAATGTTCTCTTAAAATGTAATTTAACACATCATGAAAGTAGAAGGTCTTGGAAGGGTCTTTCGTCACACCTAGACCTAGATCAATGATGTTGCTTATTGGAGAATGATGTCCATGTGTTGTGAATTTGCTACATATGTTTTTTTTTTTTATTGGCCTCGTTTGATGCTTGTTTCCTTTGATGTGAAAGTATTGGAGGGTGATGTTGATGATCCTACTGCTGTTGCTAAGCTCTGGAGGAGCTTCCTTGAAAATAGGATCTCTATGCTAAAGATGACTACAACCTGTGAAATTTCTTCTTGTGGGGTAGGATGCTACAGGATTTCCTATAGGAAACCTACAGGATATCCTGTAGCTTCCTCTCACCTAAAATTTTATTCTTTTGTTCACTTCTAGAGAATGAGGATTGTTGTCATGGGTAGAGAAGGGGTATAGTGATTGGTAGGTGAGGGGTATAGCCTTCAGGTATTGTTCCCTTGTCCTCTGTTCTCACCTTCTTCTATTTTTTTTTTGTTCTTTTTTTTTGTTTTTTTCTTTTTCTGAGAACTGTAATCTTTTTGGAACTAACTGATTGGCCCAATCACCCTCTTGAAACTATTTGTCCTTTATGTTCTTGTCATTCCAAATCTTCCTTTGAACTTGAGTCATCTCTGTGTGCAGGAGGGCTTGCATTCTAAACTCATCTAACCCATTTAGCTAGAGCAATCTCTCTTTTTGTGCCCTAGTTAGATCTAGATCTAGTTGTTCTATCATTCTTAAGGTGTTGCACACAAATTCAATGGACAACAAGGCCTTCTTCCCATAGACCAGATCATAAGAAGTGAATCCAGTGGTGGTCTTCCAGGTGATATTGTAGGCCCAAGTGGCCTCAACTAATCTATCTTCCCAGTCCTTTCTACTGCTGCTAATCACTTTGGTCAGACTGCCCTTTAACGCTCTGTTGGTTATCTCCACTTGCCCATTAGCTTGTGGGCGATAAGGAGTGGATGTTCTATGCTTGATCTTGTGTTGGCTTGACAAATTTTCAATCATGTGAGATGTAAACTGACTACCTTGATCAGTGAATAGTTCTCTAGGGTACCCAAACTTATAAAATACATTTTCCCTTAAGAACTTAGCCACTTTCTCCTTTGTTGCTACTTTGATGGCCTTGGCTTCAATGCACTTGGTTAAATAGTCAGTGCACGTAATGATGTATTGTTTTTCCCTAGATGGAGGGTCAATGGGTCCAATGAAATCAATGCCCCACTTGTCAAATGGCTCGAAATTTACTTTAGGTTGCAAAGGAATTTCATCCCTTGGGGTAGTTTTTCCCATCCTTTGGCACTAATCACACTGACTAGTATACCTCCTCACATCTTGGTGAAGAGTGGGCTAGTAATAACCATCTTGTAGCACCTTGAATGATGTCCTCTTGGCTAAAAAGTGACCTCCACAAGGCCCATCATGACAAGTTAGAAGGATGTCAAAGACTTCCTCCTCCTTGACACATCTTCTCATAATTTTAGTCGGGCCTAGTTTGAAGAGGTTTCCCCCAATCCAAGTCAATGGGGTTCTCTTCCTCACAATCTTGCTTTTCTCTTTGGAGGAAAAGTTTGGTGGAAACTGTGTAGACACGAAGTAATTTTCTGTGTCCGCAAACCATGGAGAGAGAACTGAAATGGTGAATAAGTGTTCATCCCAAAACTGATCATCTAACATTCGTTCCTCCCCTGTAGGCAAAGTCAATATGGATAAAACATCTGCAACAAAATTCTCCTTGCCATGCTTATCAATAATAGTTAGATAAAATTGTTGTAATAAAAGTAACCATCTAATAATATGAGCATTTACATAGGGTTTATTCATCATGTATTTAATTGCAACATGGTCATTATGTAAAAATGTTTATTAACCTGTAATGTAATGCCTAAATTTTTTCAATGAATTCACAACAGCTAGGATCTCCTTTTTAGTCACTATATAGTTCAATTCAACATTTCATAGATTCTTACTAATGAGGTAGATGGCATAAAGTAACTTGTCATCCATCTTGCCTAGAGATGCTCCTATGGCTTTGTGAGAAGCATCATCATGTATATGGAAAGGAAGGGCCCGATTTGGGCCTCAAAGAATAGGTACAGTGATGAACTTATCCTTTAGGGTTTCCAAGGCCTCTTGATAGCTTTTTGACCATAAAAATTCACAGTCTTTGGCCAATAACCCAAATAAAGGAGAAGCTAAGCTGTTGAAGTATTTTATAAATCTCATATAGTATCCTAATAAACCTAGAAAACTTCTGACGTCCCTCTATTTTTGCAAAGGTGGGACCCTTTCGATGATGTATATCTTATTTGGGTCAATCTACAGTCCTTTCTGGGATATTGAATGAACTAGAATAGTCCCTGCAGTTATCAAGAACTCACATTTTTTGGGACTAAGGGACAATTTCATTTCAATGCATTTGTTCAACACCTTACCCAAGTTTCATAGAACCTCTTGGAAATCACACCCATAGGGTGTAAAATCATCCATATAAATTTCTATTGCATCATGGACTAGCTCAACAAAGATACTCAGGATTTCCCTCTTGAAAGTGGCAGGGGCATTGCATAGGCCAAAAGGAAGGACCCTATAAGAAAAATTAACCCAAGGATAGGTGAAGGTGGTTTTATCCTGGTCCTATGGCCTAATCTAGATTTGATTGTACCCACTGAACCCATCTAGGAAAGAGAAAAATGTTTTCCCTTCCAGGCCATCTAGCACTTGGTCAATGGAAAGTAGGGGGAAATGGTCCTTCTTCTTGGCTTTGTTTAATTCTCCGCAATTGACACAAATCCTCCACCTCCCATTTTTCTTTGGAACCAAAACCAAAGGAGAAACCCACTCAATGTTTAAGATAGGCTAAATGAATCCTTCATCCAGTAGCTTTTGCAATTTCTCTTTGACTATATCCTTGAGAGTTGGATTAATTCTCCTTTGGGGTTGTCGGACTAGTTTGTACCCTTCTTTGATATAGATGTGGTGAGTACACACCGAGGGGTGAACTCCCTTCATTTCCTTGTAACTCCAAGCAAAGGCATCCAGATGTTCCTTTAGCATGTTGCACAACTTTTCTTCTTGGTGTACAGAAAGAGAGGGGTTGAATTTAAAAGTTCTTTTAGGGCCAAAGTCTATTGTTTTCACACGGGTATGGTTTGAATCAGCTAAGCATAGGCCAATTTGATGTTTTCTCTTAGTTTCCCTTACTACTTCCTCTAAGGACAAGGTGTCGGGAGTTGGAATTTGGAGTATATGTCCAATCATCTTCATCCGATTGTCCTCCCCCCATGGCTATTTCTAAGGTATAGAGTTGGGTTGAGTAGATTTCATCTTCTTTCTCCCCTTCTAGCCATAAAGGTAAGTTGTGTTCTAGAGATGGATAAGTAGGAGGGTACAAGACTAACTGCTTGGGAAGAGGCCCATTTTTGATAGGCATATTTCCAGCCCTGTAGTGGATGTAGGTGTCAACAGTGGCTAACCAAGGCCTCCCAAGTACGAGAGGATAACTAGTAGGCTTGGCCTGAGGTCAGAGAACTAGGAAGCCTGCAGGGTACTCCCAAGAGTTAATGGAGACTATCACATCCTCAACAATCCCCTAAGGGGTTACTGTGGAATAGTCTACAAGTTGCAAGACTATTGTGGTCTTTCTTAATGAACCCTGGAGATTGAGCTTGAGCATGGTGTCCTTAGTCATTACATTAATTGCATCCTCAAGATCAATCAAACTGTGTGGGACAATGGTGCCATTAATGATCACATCTACTACAGGGCTTCTAGGGTCCTAATACCTTGGGAAAATTACCTACCCCAGCATTAAGTCAGATAGTTGTTCAACGACATTAATGGTAGAGGTGTCTCTTTTTCACCTCCTTGTATGTTTGAAATACTTCTCTTTAATCAACTTATTGTAAATAGGTACATCCTTGATGGCTTGGAGAAGTGGAATTTCGACACATAAATTTTTCAACTCACCCAGAAGTTCATTCTCTTCTCGGGTAGGTTGGACTAGATGAGTTAATATTTTAGGAAAGGGTGGTGGATTCACTCTAGGCATGCTTTCCTCTCTTTCCTCCTCACTCTCCCTAGGTGGAGGTGGAGGTGGAGGTTAGTTGTCTAAGAGTACTCTACCATATCTCAAGTTGATTCCATAAATCTCCACATCATCAGTAGGATAGGATGTCTCTCCACTGTATACTTGTTGTGCTAGTCTTTTGTTCAGGTTTGGATTTGGATGGGAATGCATCTGAGGTTGTTTAGGTGGAGCAAGGTGTAAAATTTGTGGTTGAGTGGGAGGTGAAGGCAATAAAGCTGGAGCATTTTTGTATGGGGGACTCCACCCCTGGGGTGGTGCATTTCATTGAGGCTATGGAAGAGTATATGGCTGAAATGACCAGCTGGCTAGCTAGGAATGGTACTGAGGTGTAAAAGACCGAGGAGGAGGTGTAGACTAGGAGGGATGAGCAACGGGTCCCCAAGAGGGAATGGATGTGTTATGGTTTGGGTTGTGATATGTATAGGATGACCCTTGCATGCATTTCTGGTATGGCCGAGGCCCATGAGGTCTCCTTTGATTTATGTAGCAGATATTTTCAGTCACCCCATCAATTCCCTAATACACAAATTTTAGTCCACATAGAGAAGGAAACTTGTCTATGGAGTGGTTTTCTTCACAGACCCTACATATTTCGATCAAGTTTAATGGACATTCATTCCTAGGGTTCCTCCTTGTTCATCTATGCTAGAGGACATATAATGATCTTTCTTCTTCCTCCTACTTTCTCTTGATGTGCATAGTGTCCATCTGTAGGGCAAGGGTTTATAGCATTTCACTATCGAAATATTCCAGCATATTTCCAATTTCACCTTTTATGGATGTGTTGGTTGGCCATTGGTTGACTACCCCTACCTTTTTCCTAGTTGCCCTATAATGATTCCTAAAGACAATATTGATATCTTCATAGGGTAGCTGGTAGATGTCCCCTCCTGCTAGCAGGTTTAGGATATCCAGAATATCTTCCCTTACCGCTCGGAGTAGGACTAGCTTCAGTGACCCGGGATCAAGTGCGCACCTAGCCCTTTTGTAGCTAAGCTAGAATATTTCTTCATAATCCTCTAGGGATTCATCATGCCCCAAGGTCATCCTAAAAATTTCCTCTTTAGTGTATTTGGACATGCAGTAGTCTCAGTACTTATTATTGAAGGCTTTCTGCATCTGAGCCTAGGTTGCGATGCTATTCCCAAGTAAACCCATGAACCAATGAAGATCTACATCCCTAAGAGTGGATGGGAATAGTTTCATCTTCTGCTCATCAATGGTGTAATCATAAGTACTGCATATGAAATTGCTTTGGAGAATTTAACATCTATGGATAAACACTAATTCACTAGACAAGTAGCTATGCCTAGAACAATAGTTTAAAGTGATTTAGACTTTCCCTATAAGCAATAGATAAGAAGAGAGGATTGAAGGCCTACCTGTAGTTTCGCTTTCCTCTCGACTCCCTTGTATTGATTCTATTGCTCCTTCCCGTACTTAAACCACTTGAAAAGTACCCTTTCAACACAGCAAAAGACAAAAACGGATCAAAGCATATGATCCATTAAATATAAATGGAAGGACTTAGAAGCAATTCATACATATAAGCATTATGAAGGAACACAAATATGGAAAATGGTTCAAACACTTTATTATATAGAAGGAGGAATTACAACCATAAGTCTCTGACTCAAAGTCATTCCTCCAGTTTGGATCCCATCCACATCACATCAAAAGTAAGACAAGCTTGTGGCATCACATCATTTGCTCCAAAGTCAAGTCTCGTAGCAGCATTATATCCTTACAATTCAACATAGTCCAGCCCCTGATGACTTAGATGAGTTGTCAATTTATAGGAAGATGAAGGAGGTTTTCTCATTAATGATGACATTGAATGGCCTTGCATACTTAGAATTAGTTCCATGGAGGAAGGGATGATAGGATAGAATGATCCTTATCTCATTCCTCATCCATTTTTGAGCTCATAGGAGTTGATAAGATAGGAAAACTTCTATATGAATCCATAAGATAAGAATATTCCCAAACCCTATGTGAATTTCGCTCATTCTCGCCCCGCATAGGTGAAAGGAAGCCTAAGTTTTCTACAAAGCACCCTAGCAGTGGACTTATCTTCTCTATAATGCACCTTCATAAGGGCTTACATATGCTGGTCCCTCTAGAGGCAATATCTAGATGTCTTCAAGTCATGAAATTGTCTGGTAAGGAGGCATTCAAAGGGTTGAATTGTTTAGGGCATGAAAAAACTCATTTTAGGGTTTGATGAGTCCTAAATCATTGATCTAAATGTTGGGATTTGATGTGCACAAATGGATCTATAACAATTTCCCCCTAAAGCATGAAGTCAGAAAAATGCCAATGTCGAATGAAATGCTTTACAATGTGATGAGGAGGTATCGAAGTGGAAGGTGACCTGCATCAATTACAATACGTATATCATGATATTTTATTTTACATGAATAGCTTAGGGAAGGCACACCCATGCTCAACTTATAAACTCTCATTACATGTACATAAACAATCGTCTACAGATATAGACCCATGATCATAATGACTATCAATGTAAAGCCATTGTACATATGATTTAGTACTCCTGATATCGCAACCAAGATGGATGAAACTAGATCCAGGGTATTCAATCTCATTCAACCATTCACTCAAGTACAAGTCTAACCATGTGAATATGTGATGTGAAGTCAAACATGGGAAGACATCATCTGATTACCAACCGATGATGTAAGTTGTTAACTGATGTGAGATAAATCACCGATAATGATAATGATAATAATCCTCAAGGTACTGCAGTACATTATGCATGGTGTGAATAGAAGATTTGATGTCCAGCACCATATAAAGTCTTTTGGTTAAAGGCCATTGATGTATGCCTATTTCCAAAAGCGAGAAACCTACCATTGTTGCATGCAAGCCTCAAGGTACTGAATGGGTGTTTGTAAGTCAACTTCTTGGATAATGATTTGATGTCGACAAGAAGTGACTCATCACAGGAGGGCCTTTATGTATCCCACATCACTGACATGAAACAAGTGTGGTGATTTTAGAGATGGAATTTGACTAATGACACAAAGTTCAAGAATGGGAGTCATGAAAATGAAGGTTTATGGTATTGCAAAAGATGGATTTTGATCAGATGACTTCTCTTGAACATGTTGGAAACACTAAAGTGAATTGGTAGCATTAACCCAAAACAAAGCAATGGATGGTATGATAGACCTATAGTGTGATAACCATGAAGTTAATAACCCAACACAGATAGTTATGGTGATGGAGTGAAAGTGTCATGTTCAAGAGGAACCTGCTACCATAAAGTGGTTTTCCCATTTTTCCATTTTCCCCAGTCATTGCTGACCAATACCTCTTTATTTTTATCAAGCTTGAGGAGGATAACATATTCTTATTGTATAATTTCACCCTTTAGTCAAATCCATCACTATTTTATGTTTTAACGAGTCCAGTGAAGGTCAAACTCGATCTTGTCTAGATGGACAAGTTTGTCGCTATTTGATGTTTTTAACACATTTAACGACAAATATAACTCAGCTCTTTCATCTTTAGAGAGTTTGAAAAGGGACAAAAAGAAAAATCCACAAGTTATTTTTTGTAAGTTAATCTCTCAAGTCTGAAAAATCATAAAATAATACAAGAGAGATATCTTTTCCAATCCATTAACGAGCTGAAAATGACAAGCACTCGACAATATTTTCATATTTAGAGAGTCTGAAAAGAGCTTAAAAGAGGACTCCATTTTGAGGAATGAGTGGTGTCTAGGACAGAAACTAGTTGTGGTGATGTTGGAACTTCTCAAAACATGTTGACTTATGTGAAGAAGCTGGCTAATAAGACCACTCATTGCAACTGTTCCTCAAAAAGGGTAAAACAACCAAGTGAAAGCATATGATCGGCCAAGAAGATGGTGGCGATGGGATGAAACAAACCAAGGCTCATATGACAAAATAGGTTCATAGAATGGCAATCACGAGGGTTAAAATGGAAATGGGTTCATTTCTAGACAAGCTTGAACCATAGGGAACCATGCTTGGATTTAGTTTCATGTTTACACAAGCTTGAAATGAAAAACTATGCTTGGATTCAGTTTCATTTTTACACAAGCTTAAAATGAAAAACTATGCTTGGAATTGGTTTACATGCCCCAAGCATGATGAAAGGGAGAGTCTCATGTAACCAGATGGAAGTCACTGCATTGAAGCAGGACGATTATCCAACACCTTTTTGGCTTTGTTTAGATAGGGACAAAGGTGAATGGGGTGATTCCCACACGGAAACTTAAATTTACCATTAGGTGCATGCCCCCCAAGCTTCATTACATTCACCTAAGTAGACTACTTGTGGCTATCGAGTGGATGGAATGAAGGTTCTTTTGATCAAGTGAATGACTTGACTGGGATTTTATGAGATCTAATTAAACAATCGACTTGGAAACTTTCTCTAGGGGACCTTGTTTCATTTTTTAGCAAGCTTGACACAAGATAGGGAACTATGCTCATATTCCTTGTTTCATTTTTTAACGAGGTTAACACAAGACTAGGAAGTATCCTCATATTCCTTGTTTCATTTTTTAATGAGGTTAACACAGGAATAGGAACTATCCTCATACCCTTTGCTTCATTTTTTAATGAGGTTGACACAAAACCAAGAACTGTACTCGTATTCCTTGGTTTCATTTTTTAACAAGGTTGACACAAGACAAGGAAATATCCTCATGGGGGCTGTTTCATTTTTTAGTGAGGGTGACACAGTAAAATAACCATCCTCATATTCCTTGTTTCCCTTTTTAATGAGGTTGACACAAGACAAAGAACTATCCTCATAATCCTTGTTTCATTTTTCATCGAGGTTGACACAAGACCAAGAACTATCCTCATGGGTTTGTTTCACTTTTTAACGAGGTTGAAAAAATAAAAGAACTATCCTCATAGACCTATTTCATTTTTTAATGACGTTGACACATTAAAATAACTATCCTCATATCCTTGGTTTCATTTTTTAGCAACATTGACACAATACCAGTAACCATCCTCATATCCTTGGTTTCATTTTTTAACAAGGTTGACAAAATACTAAGAACCATCCTCATATCCTTGGATCATAACTCATAACAGATCATGAAGGAGAGATCTGCTTCTAATGCCCCTAGTACATGATGTACAACATCAGTGAAATGGTTGTTAGGTGATGTACGTATGGAACGGGTTGCCACATAATTAACCCGTGGCAGGGATGATACCATTGGTGCAAAAGGACCATTTAGGGAAGATGGTTGACTGGAAGCCATATTTGGACCGAGAAATGAAAGCTCGTCAACAATGACAATTCTACCTTCATACAGGAAACAAATCACTTGAAAGAGTGTTGAAAAAATAGCTCCCACGTCATAAACATAGTTGTGCCCAAGAAGTAAATTGTAATATAAAGGTCCTAAGACTACCATCACGTTTAGATAAATGCTTTTTCTTGCCAAAGTAATAGGCAACTGAGGAAGGATCCCTAATGTTTGAATGGTTCCTTTGTTAAAAGCCAATAGATTCTGGATAGCAGGCACAAGCAGCAACAAACCGAGTGCTTTATAAGAGGTTGAGGAATGGATACTCACAGATGCACCTTCATCTATAATAGTTCCAGATACAATCATATTACAAACCTGTACTATGATGTAGAAAGGCACATAAGAAGGAAGATAGAATCCTACCAGTCGATTCCAATCAAAGGAAGTGAGTAGACTACTTGGAGGGGGTACCGTAGAAATGGGAGAATTAACCCCTTGGGTTACAAGAAGTGGAGGATTTTACTCCTGTCTTGATCAAATAGGAGGCATGCACCCAAGATCATTAGAATATAAAGAAACAAAAAGAACCTAAGTGGTATCATATTCACTCTATGACTAGCTAAAGGTGAAATTGGGTTAACTGTTTCCTTGCCCTGTTGATTTGGGTCAGGTATAGACTCATAGTATTCACTTTCAGAGAGAGTGGGCTTGACCAATGGTTGATTTGAGTTAGTTAATTCATCAAATAATGAAGGATTAGGGGAGAGTCTCTTGTAACTAGATGGAAGTCACTGCAGTGAAGAAATACAGTTATCCAACACCATTTTGGCTTCATCCAAATAGGGACTAAGGTGAATGGGGTGATTCCCTTCATATAACCTACTAGGAAACTTAACTTTACCCTTGATTCCATGAAATTTACAACCATTATTTGATGGTGTGTCACGAACATGATCTCCAGAAGTTGATGACGTGGGATGATTTAAACGAGATGACCATTCTTTTAAGATCTGAGGAATATCAGGACAACTTCAAAGAAGATGCTCTCCCACACAAAATTTGCATGGACATCGAAATTTGTGAGGCTTGACGAATGGTTTCTCATCAGATGTTGCATTCAAAGCAATGGTTGCTTGGTTACCCCTCTACTAAATTTTCTTCTTCTTCTTCTTCTTCTTCTTAGCCACTTGGTTACTAGTACCAATTCTTTCACAAGGAAAAGATGAATAAGGGGAGGAAGTGACAACCAAGGAAGAAGGTAAAGGGTCAATTTTAGGATCAACTGGAGGTTGATTTTGTTAAGTTTGACATGTACTCGATTGCAAAGAAATCACGAAATTTTGAACCTGCACTTAGCTGCAGAGTCTTCTCCTACTGTATGACCAAAAGGCTTGACTCTACATTTAGATATTCTATTATCCTTCTATTCCATCATTAGATCCTAATGACTCTATGATTATTTCAACTACTTAGAGCCTCACTCTATTTATACAATCCCATGGTCCACGGACCATGGGTAGATCTCTAAAGTCAATATTACATTAAAAAATTCAGGGTGGAAAACCTTATGAATCATTTACAACGTTATTCTTCATGCCCACAAAATGCGGAGTCTTTACATTGGATTTACACTTTTTAGCCAAAATATGGGCTTTTAGCCCCAAAACTTCCCTTGGGAGACCCCGTGCCCAACAAGCCCCCAACACAAACATTGTCACTCGCCCTCGAGTCACTCTATCGGTGCGGAGATCCTCGTGCCTCTATATGGAATGTTGCAAGATCGGCAACGCACTAAGCAGGTGCCTGTTGCACTTCCTAGATGCCTTGTTCAGAAAATTTTGTAGCTGAACTACTTTGCTGAACCTATTTATAGTCCCGCGCCTCCTTTTAGCTACCTCGAGAAATAAGAATATGCTTTTGTCAGCTAGTTAGATAGCCGAGCCACCCGTGTATGGCTTCAACTGACTATCATTCACTTTTCCTGGGAATGGTTCTCCATTTAACTTTACCAACTACACCGTGCCTCCATTTGTGACCTCCTTAATAACATATGGTCTCATCTCATGCAACAAGCTAAGAAACTCTCGACAGTGGTCCCCATGTCTTTCAATGTAATTGAGCTCATCATGCTCTATCACCACAGTCTTTTTATCAAGAAAGTCCTTCTTTATTCCTTCCTCAAGCTTCTTGGCTTTCGCTTCCACCATGGCACTTTTTTCCCTCAACCAAACTATTTCAGTCATGAGTTCCTGGAGCCTAAGATCACCCTACTGGATCTCTTCATCGAGTCCCAACCATTCGTCTTCGAGTTCTATTAATGGCATGAGCCTTTCTTCCAAGGCTCTGCGGTTCGTTACCCCTACGAGTGCCACTATGTGCGGACTAGACATGATAGACTCCATAGGTATTACGACCTCTACTCTATCAACCAATCGAAAAGGCATATGTCCAAGTACACGCAGGTCCCAACCACTTCATTGCACATTGCATACCTTGTCAAATGCTTCCGCAGGGATAACATTATATGGGATTGTTCTTCCCACATACTGTCTACCCAACCTTAAGATCCAGCTGCACATCTATGCCCCCAACACATGCTTATTGACCATACCTCTTAGCATGGAGTTCATGCGCATCTGCATAGGTTGCTTTCCATATGTCGGCATCCACCTAGCTAGAAGTGCATGCAGATTATCCTGCCCATTGTATTTATCTGTCAATTGCACTCTAGGCTTCCCAAACCATGTGTGCATAATTCTCCTACATTCACACCAGTCTTCAAATCTCCCTTTGTGCGTACCCCACCATCTCGCGGGCATAGCGCGCAGTACCCAGTTTAAGGCCTGGAAGCATTTCTTTTCCAACACTTCTCTTTGAAATCTATCCAAGAAGGTATCTACCTATCCAAGAAGGTATCTACCTCACTTAACCCATCATAAGTAGCTGGGTCTCTTACTTCGATTGATACACAATGCAACGACCTTGTCATCATATTATAATTCAGTGTAGTCACGTTATGTAACCAATTCTTCTATTGATATGTTTCCTCATCTGAATTCGAAGTGCAGGAGCTCTCACACTCCCATACAAGCCATCTGTCTGCAGTGGGATTCACCCAGTCCTAGTTTTGCATTGTTATCTTATAGATGCAGTCCAAATCATCATCACTTTCATCATCACGCACCAGCTCTGTATAGTGAAATCCTTCAGCAGGGTCCAGAGGTATAACTATACGTAGTGACTTCTTTTCAAAAATCATCTTGCGCTTCTTTAGATTAATCATCTCATTCATGTCAGTGGTCCAATAAAATACTAAGAGCACGGAATATGGATTGTTGTCATCAACAATCTCTATTACTTCAAGTCTGCTTGTGCACTCACTCCCTCAGTATCCACCTTGTTTCCCTGCAATCATCCCATGGGTATTATTTTTTGTTGGTTGGCCATTCGCATTTGAATAGGGGACCACTGTAGTGTAGGTCTCCCCATGCACTCCCATGTCTACTTCGGCAGAACATTCACTTCCGATCCTAAATCCATAATTACTTAGTCCATCACATATTCTCCAATCTACACGGTTAACCTCATTTCTCTTCCCGTCCTTGTCTTATGATTTCCAATCTTCTAGACTACGCATGGTTCTCCTGGCATCGTCCCAGCACATCTGTTAATGAGTTCCTGTAGTCCCTTTATAGCCTTACTATCACACAGTAACTTCATGCATGTTTCCAAGAATGTTGTGAGCATAAATGGGTCCATTTTCAGCTCTGGTATATCTTTTCTTCCTGAAGTGGAGGCATCAGCGAGGCTCTTCTTCACTTCCATGAAGGTTTCCTTAGCGCACTCCAAATCAAACTCTACTTCTTTTGTCAGAGATTTGAAAACCCAATTACTATCTTCCGGTTGTTTTCCTTTGTCATCTCCCATTGCGATTCCAGTTCAGAGCACAATGTTCACACGTGGATCTTCCTCGCGTAGCTCAAACCTCATCATCTACGGGTTCTATGTCGGGGGAGGTGGCAACGCTCCCTTGTCACATATCCTTGCTATCAGTGTACGACAATATTTCGTCTCATGATCAAACAAGGTACAATATAGACATGATGGACACATTGGGTTCGTACAATCATAGGCATAATGTCCTGGCCCTCTGCAATTGTAGAATATCAGTTGTCCGCGACCTCTTCCAGGTCCTCCTCCACCTCAGCCTTGTCCATGCCCCTGAAATCATGTTCGCACCACTCCTGCATTCTTCTATAGGGGTTGCATTTCGGCCTGACATTTGTAAGTGGGAGTTCTATCCATCATCAACTCGTACCTCCTATAAGTGTGTTAATCCTATCCTACTGACCTACAAAAATTACAGAACAGTTGCTGCGAATTTTGTGTAAACTTCTGTAACAAATGGCAGTTTTCCATAGCGTGTTTCCCTCCTATTTGACAAATTGCGCACCACAAAGCAGGCATCACGCTAGGTCCTACTTATGCTTCTATCCTTAACAACATCAGTCCTCCTCCCACGAGGTAGTTTGCAAAAATTGGGCAATGTTCCTTATCATGACCCTGAGCCTTACATTTTACACACCACACCTCTTGGCACACTTCCGGGCAAGTTTTCCTATCCTGTTTCAGACTCTGCATCTCAAGGCATAAGTTTTTCAATTGCATGTGGATATGCTGAACTCCTAAGTTAGGATCCTGCATCGGGGTCTCATGCAGCCTCATAGTGATCTCTAAGGCCTTTGCGTAAGTTGTTAACTTCTTTTGTGATAGCGCACTCTTTAAGTGTGGCGTTAGGAGTGCTACAAACCATTTGTGATGTTGTCCAACCATCATATTCATATTAGCTTCGCGAATTTTACACTTCAACCTCTAATCTAACTCCCAAGGATTTTCGCCTGGTAGAATTGTGATTTCTTTGAACCCAGTGATCCCCACATTTGGATTATCATTGGATTGCTTAATATACTAGGTTAGCACACGGTCCTGCAGGCCAGTAACCAATGTCACTTTCTTTATATTGTCATCTATAACTCCCTACGCTTCCCATACGGCTCTTACCATGAACCAAAATTGGTCTAGATCCTCATTTCCCACTCCCTTGAACACAGACATCTTTATCGTGCTTGCCATATTGACTCACGGTGGTGGCAGAGGTGGTATGGGTGAAGATGGAGGTGAAGGCAGTGAAGCTAGTGGCGATGTGGGTGGGGGTGGTATTCGTGGAATTCTTTGCCTTATCATATGGATCACACTTTGTGGCGAGACCTTCACGAGTTCTTCCTCATCGCCTCGCAGAGGTGAAATCAAGGGGCTAGTTTCTCGTCCCTTATTTCCTTTGTTCCTGTAAGTTTTTCCACTTTACGTAGCCCCGAACATCAAGGTAATTGGATAAACGTCTTTTCACACAATAACATTTAAATCCAAGTATTCAGGGACTTTACGTACTTACCTTGCGGTCCCTTGAGAAAGTGTCGCTCTACCTTGCTATAGTTGACTGAAGTGTCTACCACAAACTTAGTAATAAATCCTCCTATAATATGATCGAGCCAGTGATCAACAATGCGCATGATCTGATCCTCTGATGCTTCCAATTTGTGCACCAACTCTGGGGTCCGCACAATAGGACAGTCAAGCTTCCACCTTCCTTCGCTATCTGTTAGCTTTGTGATCCACTCATATAGCTCAATAGGGAAATATGCAAAAAACATCTCATGGATTTCTGTGTATAGGTAGTAGCCTAACCACTCTTCTTTTTTCAATCACGAACTCATGTTCTCTTGTACCACAAACTCGTGAATCCTCCTATCCAACCAACCTTCAATTTCCTTCTTATTTGGATTCCAATGATATGACATCAGACATCTCTATGCAAATTTTGGTCACAACAATGGAACCATTTGTTGTGTTGATGGGGCCTAACCCAGGTTTGAAGATAATTAGCCAAACAAATCCCTACAATATTGGCCCTTTCAGCATCAGCCCGTGGTGCACAGACTAAAGTCTCACCCGAAGTAGTATGGGGGGATGCTGGAACCAAGTTTCCACACCCTAGAGATGTCTGAGGGGTCGATTTAGTCCAACTGTGCCTACCTTCGCGCAGGTTACTTCACCCACTATTCTGACCTGTGATACCTTCGTGATCTATTATAATCTCCTGCTCATAGCCCTAACCAGGATCCGATAGGCTTTCGTGCTACTATGGTAGAAATCTACGCTATTTCCCCAAATTACACTGTGTATCTTACTTATCTTCTTACAGATGTTAGTTAACTTCATGTAATAGATACTTTATCTCACATTTACTTAATCAACGCAATCATATATGTTCAGGCATCATATAAACAGCAAAAACGTAATTTATACCCAATACATAGAATGTAGAAAACATTAAATGAATACATAGGAATGGTATAAAACTTCTCTTTATTAATGCTTCAATGGTTATAGACTCAACCTACCCTGCACACTCAACTACAGGGGTCCGTGCACTCCATTATGGACTACTAGGCCTCTGCACACTCAACTACAAAGCCTTTTCCTACTCTATGAACCAAAGACTCGACTCTACACTTAAATATTTTTGCTATCCTTTTATTCCATCATTAAATCCTATTGACTCTACGATTATTTCAACTACTTAGAGCCTCGCTCTATTTATACAAGCCCATGGTCCGTGGACCATGGGTAGATCTCTAAAGTCGACATTGCATTACAGAATTAAGGGTGGACAACCCTATGACCAATTTACAACTTCGTTCTCCGTGCCCACAAAATGCGAAGTATTTACATCAGATTTACACTTTTTAGCCAAAATATGGGCTTTTAGCCGCAAAACCTCCCTTGGGGGATCCTATGCCCACCACATCCATTTTCACACTAGGATCAATGAATTCCTTATTTTATTTTAAAAAGGCTTAAGTCGTTGTCACTACTTCAGAAAAAATAGCTACAAAAATCACCATACTAACACCTTGTTGCACCATAAGCTTTGTCTCGAAAGAAACTATTGTCATTCTACTAGATTAAGCATCCTTTATAGATTTTGGCTTGATATTTGGATTCTTGAATTTTTGCATGCATCAACTTTTTTTCTTTTTTCCTATTCATTTTTTTCCTTTCCACTTATTCACCAAGTTCTCAAATCTTATCCAAACTTTTATTCCAATGGAACTAACTTTATTTGCAGTTTTTAGCTAATCTAGACTTATATAGTTTTTAGCAGTTCTTATTCAATTTTTAGTTTCAGCTAATTTTGGCATAGCTACCAAATTTACTACCAAACTGTCAATTCCGCCAAATTTGGGCTTAAGTCCCTTTCATTGGTTCCTTTTCCTGCTTCTTTGCCATAAGATTGGGCCTTCACAACCAATGGATTAGGCCCTGGGTGTTAATCCCTTTCAAGTCCTGTCAGGAGCCTATTTCCTTTATTAATGGCTTTGTGTTGTTGGTCACATTTCTATGTGAAGTGACGACACCCGACGCTAAGGTCCAAGCTCCCGACTTTTATATTAATTGGAATACTTAAAAAGTTATGGGATTATGGGATCCAGAGATGGCACCACATTCTATTGTCTTTCTCCCTTGGTCATGTTTCTATGAAAATCAATTTATGGGACAAGTCCAAGGGCTTAGCCTGAAACTCCCAAGAGGCTCTGCGACTCTATTCTATATGCCCTAGGTTCATTTCTACATGAAATTACCGAAGGGTCAGACCTTCGAGCTCCCAAACCTGACTCCTTTTATTATCTTCCATGCCCCTAGTCTCCAATGGTTGCACAAGACCCTGTGTAGGTGTGTAGCCTATATCTCCTTTCCTCTCAACGCATTCACTTAACTGCACCACAATAAACCTCCAGAGTTTAACCTTTGCGTTGATGTGTCTCTGGGGACCACTCAAAATTTCTCTGGTTGGTTGTTGTGGTGCAACCATGGTAACTTTGAACATGTCCTTGCTCCTGCTACCTGACCCTCTATCTCTATACCATTTTAAACCCACTGGGATGATGTCACCATGATCTCACTCCTACCACATGTCAACCTTTGAGTGGTGACACATGTCACCTAGAAATGGGCTATTAGGTTTCTCAAAAATACCAAATCTACCTGCCACATGTCACACTCCCATTTGATGTGCTGACAACACCATTTGCTTCCTTCTATGCCAATCACATGCTGCCACCTATCCGTATTAGAGAGGAGAAGGAAAGGCCCTTTGAGGCATGATTTCAAATGATTTCATTTGTTAAACTATTTTATTTTTTACTATCCATTTTATTTATTTTCATATATTTCCTTGAGACTAGATCTCCTCTACATTTGCACCTTTATTTTCCCTCTAGCATATACCTTTGGGCTTGCCCTCAATGGGTTGAGCTAGCAGAGTGGGCCTCCTACTCAACTCTTCATTGGTCCACATTCTATGTTGTCGTATCTTGGCACTTACCTCCTGGTCCATCCCTTTGTGTGCCAAAAGGATTATGCCAGGGTGAACCCCCTAGGGTAACACTACCATGTACTCTCCATCTACTCAACTATACCTTGGTGCTATGACTTTGCATCATATTTAAAATCTTTGGGGTAATTCCACGGAGCCAACCGGTCAAGTGCGCTCCACGTTTGACCAATGAAAAATGCCTCCACTATTGTTGTGGCTTCTCCATCTATCTGGAGCATCACATATAGGCTCCACTAGAGTTTCTTCTATACTTTGGCAATGTGCCAAACTTGGCTATGCACCAAGGCTCACCCAAGTGCCTTTAACTATACAATGTTTGACTTGGGGGCATATAACTTTGAATGGCTCTATTTTTCAATCGAGGAGGCTATTTTCAGACGTTTTTGTACAACTAGAATTATTTTTTAGAGCTCTTTCCATCTGAGTAGGATTCACATGCATCTGAGATGATCTAGTGCTCCAAAGCCAACTCTCAAGCCACTTCACTAATTCTAATATTATTCTACTCCTTGAGGTATTTCTTTAACACCTGTGCCTTCTACCAAAAGCTATTGCTACTTGTTGACGTCAATGACAACATATTTCCATCAAATCTATGCCAAACTCTATTAAACACATTTTCCATTTCTAGCTTTATAATCATGCCCTCGTCTCCTTTTTTCTAGCTAAAGTCCATTGCTTCTTGAATCATGATTAAAGTATCAAATATTTTCTTTCTTGGTAAAAATCCTCCCTAGTTCTCATAATGATGAATGGAATAAATTTATTGAGTCTTAGGGTGATCACTTTTGAGATGATTTTGTTGAAAACATTACACAATGATATTGGTTGAAATCTCGAAAAGGAAGAAGGATTATTCTTGTTTGGAATAAGGGCTAGAAATGAGGAATTTATTCCTCCTCAACTTCAATATGATATTGAATACATTAAACTTGATTCTCCAATCATAGAAGCAAGGATTGATTTGTTTCTTTCCCGTTATTCAACCAGAGTTTGATTTCCTATTTGAGCAATTTTACCTTCATCTCCCGAATACCAATTGGGCTACCTTTGACACACTTGCTCCACGAAGCAACTACGACATCTAAGAAACTGGAAGATTGAAGCCATAGAGTAGAAAATTTTAAGGGAATTGGACCATATGTTTGTGGCATACTTATTTTTGGTGTGATGAGTTTGTGGTCCAATCCATTCCAAGGAAGAACAAAAGGCTGGAACTTGAAATTTAGAGAGAGAAAGTTGCCCGCAACCAAAAATCGATCCAAACAAGATGCAACGTGTCCTAGACCTGACCTTTTGTTATTCCAGGTGAATCTCCTGTTGAAGGGCTTTACGTTAATAAGGTGGAGGGAACTAATTAGGTCCTCCATATCTTCTTCGGTTTTATCCCTAACCAGTGTCCCTCCCCTCTTTTCCTTTTAATGAATGACCACATTAAAGTCTCTACTGATGATGCAATTTGTGCTTAAGGACGTATCTTTAAGCTCCATTAGGAATTTTCAGCCATCTTTCATTTCACAAAAAATAATAGGCATATAGAGATTTACTACAATGCATACATTATTTAGAGCCAAAATGTTGAAAGAAGAAACAACCCAAGATTGTTTTTTCTTACTATCTATTAATTTGAGCTAATTTGGATCCCATAGCATACATAAATCCTAGAAAGCACCACAAGAGCTAACCTCAAGGTAGCAAGTCGCATTCCATATCTTGTTGTGCTTAGATGAGAAATCCTTCTTAGCGATTTTGGTCTCCTCGAAGAGGGATACATCTAGATTTTCTTTGACTATCAATATTTTTTCTTTTGTAATTCTGTTATTGGATATGAGGCCCTTACACTTCCAAGAGACTATATTCATTACTTACGATTTAGGTTGGGTTTTCTTCTTTGAGGGGCATACCACTGGACCCTTTTTTCCTTCTTTGTTATCATGATTAGCTAACTGATGAGGTATGGTGCTTTGATACCCCAATTATTTATATTCTTGGTTTGAGCTATGCAAATTTCCCTGTTGGTTTTCCTTCTTGTGCAGCGAGTTTTCCTTTCCAAATATTTGGCTTTCTTTACTTCTAATTTTTCATATGCTAAACTAGCCAATATAGCAAGGCCTCTATCTTCCTTTGATGAGAGGTAGGCATCCTCTTCCTCCCCTAGTGGATCTTTTGAGGCATTTTGAGATATTTTCGGAGTTCTATTCTCCTTTTCCAGAAATTGCTTAGGAATATGAGATGCATTCTTTTGAATATCTAGCTCTGTATATTTTTTAGAAGTTCCTTATTCTTCATTAAGTTCTACCAATAATTTGTATTTATTATTTTCTCCTTCTTGACTCCCAGATTGGCTAGTACATTCCTTATTAGTGTTGGTTTTATTAGGATTTTCCTTGTCTTCATGTTGTTTGGAATTATTCCCTTGTTGACGAGGTTGTTTTTTATTAGGGTCCCCTCTTCTATTGGATTGATGCCATTGAACCCTCTAATCTCCTTGATTTTCATGGTCAACTAGGGCTTTGGTGAAATTTCTAACAAAATGACCATATTTGTGGTAGATCCAACACTTGAAGGGGAGTTGGTCATAGTCTACTTCCTGCATGTGTGTCCAATCATCCATGCATAAGTTTATTGTTGTTGGATGCCCCTTTTCTAGATCCACTTCCACACAAATTGGGCACATACAACCAGTCCTTCCTTGAGTTCAACACAGTTGATATATTTTCTAAGAGAATTTCCAATGAGCCTAAAGGTGACATCATTATAACAATAAAGAGGTAGGTCTGGTAACTTAACCCAAACTAGAACTATCTTAGGGATATCACAATCTTAGTTGAAGTTTGAGTTCCATTTTTCCAAACTAATCCCTTTGGGCCCGATGCAATATGGTCCACTTCATAATATTAGATCCTAATGCTCCTTCAGCTCAAGATAAAAGGTGAAGAAGCCTTTTCCAACAAAGGAAGAAACCACTTCCCCTTTCATTTTAGGTTTCCAATTAGTCTTGATCCATGATCTTACTGATCTATGTGAAGACGATACACTAGAAGATTGGCTAAACAAACCTTGATCTACTAATTGAAGGACCCTTAATCGAGCTTGAGGGGCTAAAATCACAATTTTAGGAATGTCATCGAGCTTCTTTACGAATTGAGAGGGAGAGGCCTTTTGGAATTTGCAGCCATTTGTGACCAAATTATTAAAAGTCAAAATCTCCTGAGGTAACTGTGATTCCTAGGCTGGACTGGCCATGATGGGTTGCTTTCCCAAAGAAAAAGCGAGAAAAACTAGAGACCTTACCTTCACCGAAGAAAAAATCAGCTGGTGAAAATAGACGAGTTCCATAATTAGGTCAAGCCGATGGCCAGGGGAGTTGTGAACTCCTGATCTGGTAGATCCAGATCAATATGATTTCCTAGATCAGACTTGAAGGACAACATGCAACACAAGGCCACAAAATTTGCGTTCCCACAAAAACTTTTGCCACCTATCTTGAGTGAACCTCATAAAATAAGTAATTTAATTAATAGTTTTTTCAAATAATTTTTAAATAATTTTATTCTCGCTTTTCATTCTTTTTAAATCCATTAATCAAACTACACCTAATAGATAATTCTGACATATATAAAAAATAATTAAAATTTATAATATCTTTTAAATTTAATTTATTAAAAAGATAAACATATTAAACATCAGAATGAAAATATGGAAAGAGTGCATGAGTGAAGGATGGATGTATTATATAGGTTCTAACAAATCATCAGGAAATCAAATTCCTTTACAGACTCCACTTGAACAGGTCAATAAATATAGGCATTACTTATTGAGGCAGCAAATTTGCTCGGACGACAAAAAAAAAATTGAATTTGTCCATTTTTTTCTTAACAAATTTCATAGAAAGAGTGTTTGAATCTTGTTTTTGATGGTGGAAATGGATACAACATCATCAAAAACCCCTTGGATACCCAAAATTTTGAAACTTGACAACTGTGGCCAATATTTTCCAAAATTTCTGCTCAATTTTGTCACAATATTGCCAAAAGCATCTATTGTTTTTGCGACAAATTTGAAGCCTCGTCAAGCTACACAATAAATATATCTTTGAATTGAGATACAAACCACTTAAAAAAATCTCATTTTAATATATATTAATAAACTAAAATAACATTGATTCTCAAATTAATAAACAATTTTTTTTAACTTTTATAATTAATTATTAAAATTTAAAATTTTATATTATAATATTTTTAAAATAAACTGCCAAAAAAAAGAAATCACAAGCCTTTATTTTTATACATTTAAATGTTATAAGTTTCACTAGTAAAAATCACAATACCTTTAAAATGAATTTTATTTTTATCTTTAAATGGAGGTGAAAATTGTATATAATTTGTTCATTTGCCATTTTTTATTTTAACTATAGTATTACAAGGAATTCCATAAAAAGTGTTTATTTAGAGTAAGTTTGGGATCAAAAAATTGGAGAATTTAGCATACCAAATTTATTTTTGTTATTTACATCGTTATTCTTTTTATAGAAAAAGTTGGAAGAATTGCTTTTTTTTTTTCTCTCGTTGGATGTCTTCTTGAATTTTGGCAACAACATGCGAAGGAAAGTGAGGGACTATATGATGTGGGTACGCAAATAAATGTAATGCCTCTAAACATTAATTTGTATCCCAACTGAGCAAAGAAATGTGAGATGCAGCGAGAACCCGGTTAGGCTCTGGTTGTGATACTGATGAACACTACGTAGGTGGTATAAGAAGTTCCTCTGTAGTTTGTTCTAATGGTGTCGTATTCTTGGGGTCCCACTAAAATTTCGTGCTAGCAATATCTCCAGTGATGTTTCCAGGGTCAAATTCATGAGAAATGATTGTAGATGGTGATGTAGTGTGGGGTGATGATCTAAGGGAGTGTGTAGGAAATTGAGAAAGTGAGGACAGAAGTTGTTCTTCAACAATTTTGGTAGGCTCAATAGGGTCTTTAGTCTCATCATATGTGATATCAACAACATGTGAAGAGCTGACAATAGGATTTCTAAATGTAGAATTAGCTTTGGCATATGCTTGGGTGAAAGCGAAAGTGTCAAATGTAGAAGGGTTTGTATCGACAATTATAGGGGGAGAAAACGAAATAGGGCTTATAGAAGCGAATGGAAGCATTGGAGGTTTAAGTTACTTATTGATAAAGGGAAAAAAAGCAAGTATTTGAGAAGTAGAAACAATAGAGATTACCATAGAACTAATTTCTGACATATTGTTATGGACATAGGACACAAACTCTTACAACGTCTTCATCATAGATTGGAAATCATGCACAAGATTAGTTGTGCATTTCTTAGAGGATGACAGAGGATCAAAGATTGAACCTCAAAGTTTCAACACATCAAGAGAGTAAATAATTCGTTGTCCTTCTTCATACTCTAGATTCCTAACAATTAAAATAATTCTTGATGGAATGAATTCTATAACATATAATAAGGCAATGACTTCACCTTAAATGTTTTTCCATTTATAACTATGAATTGAACATATGTATGGTCATGATTGATACTGAACCTCATATGCACTATGCATATATCTAGAATTGACCTAGGTACTCTAGTCAATAATTGAGTAACATTAAAAATTTTATTGTGCCACTTCTCGAATGCCTTTTCATGAAACTCTCTTTTGGCAACATCAATTTGAGTCTTCCATTGAACATAGGATAGAAAAAGGGATTCGTTGTCTAATACTTTAGCTCTGTTTCGGCCTTTGGGTGTGCACCATTTCATAATTGCAATGATGACCACTAAATATGCATAAATAAAATATGTTTACCTTTTATATATGTCTTCATAGTCTTTAACGCGTTCATTTAAATTATAGTTACTCTAGTTCAATGACTCACCCCGCTCACAATATTTTTCAATATACATTGCATCTAGCATGCATTCTACTTTGGTGTCATGTTGCATGAGGTTTTAAGTGATGATATGGAAGGAAAATTTATTCCTATCATTATTTATCTTGTTGATGAAAACTCCATAACACTTTCACTAAGTGCCATATTTTTCATACGAACTAGCATCACCTTTCTTCTCGTCATTCTTCGAGACACTTTGGAATGTTGCTGAAATATATAGACCATACAAGGATAATCCTGTGAGATAATGCATATCTTCCATGTGGATAGGGTATTCCTTCTCAAGCCACAAAAAAACATTGTGCAATCTAATAATAAGGAATTTGGTACTTCTCATGGCCTCACCTGTGGTACTAAAGATGTAAAAATCCTACAATTTAAGTGGGGTGGACCTCTGTGACTTGTGAAACTCAAGTTTGACTGTTGTTTTGTTTTTTCTATTTGGGGTTGGAATGGAATACATGTAAACCTAAGAACTTAGGTTGGAAAAATAATTTTTGATCAGGGTATCTTTCACATACTTTCCCAAGACATAATTTGTAGGCACATTATGATCATTTAAGAAATCACATTGAACTACGGGCTTGGTAACAAAGCTCATGGTAGAAGGTCAATGAATATAGATAATTTGAATAGGAGGGAAATGATTAATGTGATAAAGAGAGTAAATAGACATAAAATCCATGGAGAAAACTCCAAGGGATACACAAAGACAATTGAGAAACAAAACTTTGATTTGTGCCATTTATAGAAAAGGTTGTAACATAACACATAGTGACTCAACTGTTGGGGAGTAAATGAGACAACTTCGAAAAATTGGCCTTGATTTACATATTGACGAAAACTAGGACACGAATCTGTATGACATGACATGAATGACCTGGAAAGTAAATGTCACGATGACAAATTAACAAGAAGTACTTTAATTCCTTAAGATGGAAATCAAATCTTTGAAAAGTGACTGTTACAGGGAAAAACCAACTTAATGAATGAAAAGACTCATATTAATGAATAAATAAATGAAAGAAGATACACTTTGTACCTCCCTGAATACAATTTGTTGTGGTGGATCACAACTAAGAAACAACACAATGACTGAAACACTAAACTGACTGACTGATTGATTGATGTGCCTGACTCGATCCTAAATCTAACATATGCCCCATTACGGATAGAGGAAAGTCAAATGATGTTAATGACAATAGTAGGGCTTCAGACGTTTTCCATTCACCCAATTAGGCAGGAGAACAATGTCAAGTTGTGCAATATTAATAACTCCATACTCTCTTATTTCCATAACAATGAAAGGACCAATCCAATGCATTTGAAATTTTCAAGGATGTTTGAGGTACTTATTGTCATAAAGTAGAATCTCGTCTGCCACAAAAAATTATTTTCTTTTAATATGCCAATCGTGCCAATATTTCTATCTCTCCTTCTCAACACTTAGATGAAAATATGCAAGAAAGAAGTGCTCATCCAACTCACATAACCCCTACAATTGTTTTGGAATATATTCATCATTAGACATTTTGGTGGCTTGTGCTATGAATAGATTTGGAACGATGAAATCTATAGATACCACTACTTATCGACCATATACAAGATGAAATGGAGTATACTTATGAAACATTTAATAGTAGTGTGATAGGCCAATAATGTAGTGGGAATTATCTCATCCCACTCATCTCTCTCAGTAGAGCACACTTTAGTGAGCCCCATTTCCAAAATATTAGTAAAATATCTAACATTCTCATTCACCTGTGGATGTTATGGGCTACTTTTATGGTGTTGAATCATGAACTCCTACAAAAATGTAGCAATGGTTTCATTAATAAAGTGTGATCCCTAATCATTGGTGAGACTCCTTGGGAAGACAAATTTTGTGATAATATTTTCAAATATGAACTTGGTAGCTGTATCAATAGTGAAATCATTAATGGGAGCTACATCAACCCACTATTTCAAGTAATTAGTTATAGATATAATATAACAGGCATGTGAATGTCACACAGGAGGATTTATGGGCCCCTAAAAAAAACCCATTTCTCAAAGGCTTCAAGAGCTCTAACTAGATGCAATGGAATTTGATCCCCATGGGAAGGTCTCCCTACCCTCTGACATACATTACAAATTTTAGCATATTCCTTAGCATATTTGAAAATATTTGACCACCATAGTCCAGCTTCGACTACCTTTCTTGATGTCACCTTTCCTTCAACATGTCCTCCTGCAACACCACAATATAATTCCCATATAACAACCTCACTTTCATGATCAAGAATACATCTACAAAGGATATGATTAAGTCCCATCTTCTATAATTGGCCTACAATTAGCTGATAAACTCCATCATGCACCATGAAATGCTTCCTCTGAGTTGTAGTATATGTTAGAAAATTATATATTACAGAGCAATGGAACACATAAAATTTTGCAGAAATATAAACATAGAAAACACATAAAACAAGAGAGATACAGACATATGTGGTTCACCCAGTTTGGGCTACATCCACGAAGAAATAGCTAGTCCTTCTTTTATTAAATTATCCAACAAACTGAAGAGATACAACCTACAGCAGATCCGTTGTAACACCCTCTTCGCTCTCGATCTCCTCTCTCTTCCTGACTCAGAATACAGATATGCATAGACGCACTACAATTCCCTCATATATAGTGAGTGGTTTCCTTCTAGGGCAAAAAAACCCTAAATTAAACATAACTTATACTGTTGGATCATCCACCTAATGAACGACCCAGATTGACTAGAAATTACTGGACTTTTACAAGGTAATTTTACATCTATTTTTAGCCTCAGGGGACCGCTGGCCCTCGGACCCCCTAGCCAGGGGAGATTTACCCCCCTCGGACCCCCACGGGGGGGGGACAATTCCCCCCCACACCCCCCCATGGGGAAGGTTGTACAGTATTCCTGGGGTATACATCCCGCTGAAACCTTTGAATACAGAAGATAATCAAGGTCCACTCCCAACAATATATTCCTTTGGACACTTACTAGTCACTATAAATAATTTGATGTCTTCAAGATAATTTGGAAAAACATTAATTGTAATAGATAAACATTTGGAAATTGATCATCCAGTGACCCCCATTCTTCTCCTAACTCCAAGCAAGAAAGGTGGTCTAGTCCAATGTAAGCACGACCTAGCTTGATAACAACTTCAAATGAAAACTCTTGAAACAAAAGCATCTATATACATATTCTTCCTTCAAAAACAAGATCGTTAAAAATATACTTCAATGAAGAATGATCAATTAAGAACTTGAAAGGACCTCCAAGCAGGTAATTACTTAAATTTTGAAGTGAATATACCATGGAGAGAGCTTCCCGCTCAGTTGTCATATAATTTGTTTCAGCATTAAAAAGGCGTTTTTCTAGAAAAATAAATTGGGTGATCAAGATTACCTTCACAAAGTTGCGCCAAGATAGCACCATGAGAAATACTAAATGCATCAATGTGTACATGAATTTTTTGTTACAATCTGGATAAACCAAGAGTGGGGAAATGGCAAGCTTTTCTTTCAGAGAGGGTGAAAGAAAAATCACATTCTTCGGGCCAAACAAACTGCTCGACCATCTTCAACAACTTCTCCAATGACGAGGTAATCAAAGGATAGTTGTGTATGAACCTACAATAATACATTGTATGTCCCAAATTTGATCGTAACTATTCAATATTAGTGGGCAAAGACATATTTAGGATCACTAAAACTTTGGTAGGGTCTACACACACACCATCATTGTAGAAAATATGTCCTATTAAGGTCTCAAATGACACCAGAAAGATACATTTTTGGAAACTAGATCAGTACTAAGAGGGGAGGGGTTGAATCAATAATGATGGCCTTTATATCGATTTTAAATATTTTTACCGCAATATAAAACAACCATGCACATTCACAACATTAGCTTAACTAAATATGAAAGAAGCAATAAACTCAAAGAATAATAACCATGAGAAACATCAACACAAGCATCCACACACAAGAACATAAGTATTTATAGTGGAAACCCTTTTGGAGAAAACCACCCTATTGCTGCTACACAACTCAATTATTCTATTAATCTGTCGAACAATATTTTACATGGATTAGCTTACAAATATAAGTAGAAAGACTTGGCTTGCTTCATAGTCTACTAGAATCTATCAGTTTAGAAGTTTGTTTCTCTCATGCATCTATGGACTACAATCCGTTGAAGACCACCACAATCAATGATGATCACCCAAGTTTGATTGGAGTATACAATGCATATTGGATGGAGAAATATGTTCCCTCTACTGAAATTTCCAAATTACTGTCTACTCTGAAGCCTTCATGCCTTTACTTCCTCCACATGAACCACATTTCATATATTTTCAAATTAGGTTCTCAATTTTCTCAAAATGAGCAACCAAACAACACCATCATTCTGCACACAAAATCTAAAAAACAAAATGACCCCGAGGAGGGAAATTATTTCTTTTTCTCACAACAAACTCTAGTCTAAAACACACCACAAGCTTCCAATTCTCTGCCATAGTCAGCACATAAATTCTAAATCTTCTTCTCAACTCTATCTCTGATTTCTACATATAGTTCTCTGATATATATCTGCAAAGCTATGTGAGTAGCTGCTGCAATCTCTATTCACTCTCAATTCCCTCAGAATGCCATGCTCTCACTCTCTCAAGAAAACCAACCAAATAGACTCAAAGCCTGCCTCTATTTATCATTTTTTTGTGATGATTAACTCAGTAAATGCTAAAGGTTATGGAGCTCTAACGAAATGCTTGATTTGATCCAGATTCATATTGTTGACTTGATTAGTTCACTAACTTCACTTAATCGATGGATATTTTCAAGTTTAACCAACTTCTAGAAGCCTCTTTACCTTTTTTGACCATATATTGAAAATTTATGATCAAGAACATCGCCATAATACCAAAATTAGTTGAAATGCTCAAGGAGTCCAGAGAAATTCTAGCTAAATTCTCAATTGAACCCACAAAACTAGCTAATCTAGGTTGCAACTACTCCCATAGGTTTGTTTGCTAGGAGTTGGAGCCTTTCAACTGCTCCCACAAGATTGCATACCAGTAATTGGGGAAAAGGATGGTCAAAACCGAATCAAAATCCCTCAGAACCTTCTCAAACTTCTTCCAAAGCTTGATAAGCCTTTGCATGACCACTAGAAGCCACTGCCACCTCTCCAACACTTTTCCAAACCACTTCCACATCACCATCATCATCATAAGTCAAACTAGGTTGAACTCGATTCCAGCCAACAAATATATTAACTCTTCATCCATCAACCTGCTCCACAACAACTCTTACGTAAATATGTAGCTCCAGAACATGTCAAACATCCTCCAACACCTGTATAACCAAAACAAGAATCATTAAACACTTGTAGATCCTGTCCAAGACCTATGTATCATATCATCAACAAGAGGACCTAATACGGGATGTGGGTACCTAATCAACAAGGCTTCTCAACTCTAACTCTTGTAGCAACATCATGCACAAGGAGCTCATCATATCTCTACTCAGTGTTGACCATGAAATACCTCTACACAACTGATCATCAGGGCAAGTGCAACAAACCATCATCCAATCAACAACAACAACATGATCATGAGGATCATGATATCCTCAAATCACATTCTATATGCAACACTTGCAAATCACATCTCCAAGCTAGTAGACATGACAAGGACTTTCTACACATCATCCATGTATAAGAGACATACAACCAACCTTACAAGTGTTGACCAAATCACCTGCACCCCATGCTACCAGTTTGACATCAATGCCAACCAACAACACACCTACAACACTGAAATACACATTAATGACAACACGCATTTCTTAAGATTTAATGAAATATGCAACTACAATGTTCAAACATAACTTGGAACAAGCTAGAATGCTTCTTCATGAGACTATAGACTATCCAATAATCCATATAAAATTTGAGAAACTTATGAATATACTCCTTGAAAGAAACAATAACAATCCTCAAGAACACAACTAAAGCATGTTTTAGGTTGAATGGCATGACACGGTAAGAATATGAACCCCATTTGGTTATGGAAGTGACTTTCCTCTTATCATTCTTTGTAATACAGACTTGATGATATTTAGAAAAACCATATATAAAGGAATAAGATTTATTTCTTGCAACATCTTCTAATACTTCTTTGCTAAATGGAGTAGGGAACAGATCATAGACACAAGTGTTATTAAGGGTTCGATAGTTTATTTATAATCTTATGTCATATAAATCCCTCTTGTCCTAAATAATAATAGGAATGATCCACTTGGCTTCATCATATGGAAATAAGAGACCTACAACAACAATTTTATTTATCTCCCTCTTCACCTTCCCTTTAACTCTTGGATTTAATCAATATGGGCAATGTTTAATAGGTGTTGCATAAGGTTTCAAAACAATTTTAATTTCTCCTAAGTCTCCCTTTATCCCTTTAAGCTATGAAATTGATGCAGGAAAAATATCTTAAAATTCCCTAAAATAAATAAAAAACTTGTTTTGTATTCTACATGCCCTAGTAGTCATGAGTAGAGGCTAGCTTGGGCTTCTCTATAGTTCCAATAGTATGCTTCAACAACTTGAAGGGTTTCATATGTGGAATGCCTTTAATAGGATCATCCTTAATGCTTGTTTCACCTTCCGACTATTTAAATTTTAAATTCCTTAATTCCACCAAGTCTTCATTTTCAAGTTCTTTGTTAATGTTACCACAAGCAACAGATTCATGAAATCCAGATTCACATAGATGTCGATGATCTCCATAACTGCATTTAGTAACAAGTTTAATAGTGGTAAATAACACACTTTTTATTGCTTTCAAAGCCTCAATTATCTTTTCATCCTCAACTAATAATGAGAAATCACTGCAAAATTGAGCTATTAGCACCTCAAAATTAGTTGTCTTCCTCTTCATTTCTTCTTTCAACTACCACACTTGTGGAAACATCCCCATTGTGTGAATGAAATGATACACCCCTAATTCAACAAGAAGTCCAATTTTTATCCATGCTACACTACAAGTATGAGCATGCTTATAAGGATTAGAATAACCCTCATATACAAGAATAGCTTCTAAATGTTTCTCACGAGCAGTAAACTAGCATACCATATTAGACCTAACTAGTTCCCATCTTTGAAACTAGTCATGACGATCTCCCCACCATCTCGTAGGTGTTTCTTGCAAAGAAACATCCATGAAAAGAATATTTTTTATTTCTTCAATATTTGGATCAACTTCTTTAATAAAATTGACAACATATCTTATACCATTGAAAGTAGGGCAATCCCTTACCTGAGTACCAATCTAACGGGCACAATGAACAATTGCACAATGTCTAGATTGTAGCTCATGGTCCCCTTGCTAGAAATTATCCAATGCAACATATGAACCAACTTCTATATGTTGAACACTCCTCTAGCTATGACAACCATTTATTGTAGGAATTACATAGTCCTCCCTATTTCCCGCAGTAAGATGATATAACTAATCCAAAATATTTGTCTCTTCTACATCATTAACAAGCTTTGTAAGCCTTGGACCTTGATAAGTATCCAATGGTTGTATGAATTTGATTCCATATATTTCAAAAATCATGGTCTCTCGCTTGAGGTTGATAACAACATAGTTTTCAAAGGCCCAATCAATTCCCAGCAAGGTTGGATACAAAGCTTTGTCACCCATTATATCAATAACTTTAAAGTACACATATGTTTTCACTCCTGCAATATCAAATTCAATATCTTCCAGATGACCAAAGGGGAAAATCTAATATTGGTTATCGATACATAGTTGCATAGGGGAAAACACCAACTTAGGTTTTCCCAACACCTCTGAAGTTTTCCTTGGAAAAATGTTTACATATTAACCCAAATAGAATGCAAAGTCTTTAATATATAATCCCACAATTTGGGCATCAGTTTAGAACTCTCTTTGTGTACACCTCTTTTTATGACATAAATGTTTGGAATCACATTTAGGCAATTTGTCAAAGATAGGAATTTCTAAAAATTATTCATCTTTGACAATAGTTTTCGACTTTCTGCTCAACCGTCGAGACAATTTTTCATCACTCATAATATGTAGAAACAACTTAAGCCACTCCATGATAGGCTGAGATATTTCTTGAAAATACTAAAGGCTTTTCAAACCCTCCTTTCCTTGATTATCTACTCATGGGGTATAAGAAGAAACTGATTGTGTAACACTTTTTGTATTGTCCCTGTAGTACTCCTATTTTGTAGGATCATAATACTTCTTTGGAGACACAAGATTTATTATGACAGGTTACTCTAGTACCTCCTTATACTATCTAGTCCACTTACCTCCACTGGTGAGAGTATTAATGTTTGACTGATGAACTGGTTCTTTCTTTCTAGATTCTGCATTGATTAAAATAGTTCTTCTCTGGTTTCACTCTTCCTAATGATCATTAAACTTGGGATAATATTAAATAGCATGTGTGTTTACCCTGCAGTGGGAACACCTAGACCTCCTTGGTAACAGACAATCACGAGAGAAATGACCCTCTCTGTCACAATTTTAGCATTGAATATGGCCTATTTCTCTAGATCTCCCCCCTCCTAAGCGACCTCTTCCTCGTCGTCAAGGATCTTCATTCACCCAAAATTCAATGTAGTCAAGGAAGTCAATTAGAGTATCCAAGGCTCTCCACTAGTTTGTATGGTGACTCGATGTTGGCTCAAAAGAGTCATCAGGGGGAAATGATCATGGGTTCAGGTGTAGAGGGCCAACAATGATCCGTTGTAGTAATGTTGGCATTTTAACCTCACCCAAAAGGGCAAGGTTTCTCACCCGAGGGATGCCATGACCGAAATGGAGAAAGTTTCGGCATGGAGTCAAGGAAGCATTAACTAGTTTCATTCAATCACAAATATATATTCATTGTGCATAAAGTAGAGATAACAACATAACAAAGATAATATTAAAAATACTTATTACATGCATTTGATATAACATTCAAAAACTTTAGAGATTCATCCCACAGAAGGGGCTCATACACATTATAGTTCACAATCAGTCTAGTCATTCTTTATATTAACTTAACAATATAAATTCAACATTCGCCGCAACCAACTACAAGGAATACCGAGCTTAGATCCACAGGTTTGATTCAGCTTCAAGGCCCAATCCTACTAGACTCTTGCACTCTGCTATCCATCTACCGAAACTGGATGTCCTCCCACCTTCTCATATAGCCTTACCATCCTTCATCAACCAACCAAATCTTTCTCCTTTTCTAGCCCTTTCCTTTTATACTCTTTTATGTTGCCTAGAATGCTAGTTCCTACTCGACTGCTCTTCCCCTCAGCTACTCTTCCACCTTCCCAAACCCCTCGACTGCCTTTTCCTTCCGCTTCCACCTTTCCGCAACTCTTCCGCAACTGCTTGTTCCGTCAGCCAACCGTTGCTACCACCCTTTCCCTTCTCATCTTCCGGTCGACAAAAATTGGTCAAAACCTTTTTAAAATTAAACGAAGGCCCCAAAAGGCTCCAACCATAATTCATTTACTCGTCCCTGAGTCAATTTATTTCAACCTCAGTCGTTCCTATTGGTACTTCCATGTGCTTTATGGGTGGGGACTGCACTATTAACTATGATGGTTCTACTATCTGTTGTGTTGGTGCATCTTCTACCTCGGTCATTACTTATATAGTGGCATATGTCTCTGTTACGCTTTCTTGCCCTTGAGGTTCCCCCGTGCCAAATGAAGGCCCAAACTCTGGAACAATGGTTGTGGTCTACTTCTTAAATTCTTTGTATCTTTGAATGGTTGTGTCCCATTAGGTGAGGACTGCGTCAACACCTTGAGTGAATGCATCAGCCAAGATCGATGTTAGTTCAGTTGGCGATTGGCTTTGCAGGTCACTCCATTTCTATCAACTGGAGTCACACACTTCCTTCAAAAGTAACACCTACACCCAGACAGATGGCTGCAGGTCTCTGATTACCTTCTTCATCTTTGCCAACTTCTCTTCGATATGATCAACCTGGGCCTGAATGGTGTCAATTTGTTTGTTAATCTATTGTAGCTAGGTGGGGTCTGTACAATATTTTGTACTAGCAAATAGGGTCTGTATTTGTTCCCTAAGCGGTAGACCAAGTGATTCTTCAACACTAGAGTGTCAGACTAGTCATGGACCTTGCTCATTAGAGCGTATCTATCAGTCAGGGCATCGGATAAGGCTTGTCTCTTTGCCTCCCATGGCTAAGGAAAATCTGATGTTAGCCTTGTTAATCATATCTAGCTTCACTCCTCTCCTGCCCCGCTTAGTCCCATTTCTAGCATAAATATTATCTTCAACCTACTTCTCGCCTTGCTTAGCCCCTGTGTAGAATGTTGTGTTAACTAAGTCTCCTCCTTTGGTCAGCCTTGTTAGGCGGCTGATATCCTCCACGTGGATGGGATACTGCTTCTCCAACCATAGTGATCCTCTGTGCATCTTGCTCGCCAACATCTTGGTACATTGCATCGCAGAAAATTGAGTGTCGAAGACAGATAGACTCCTCAAATGGAGTAATGTCAATCTCTGTATCCCCTTAAACTCGTTGTCGACCCTAAAGGTCCTGGTGCCATCCTCCTTCTGGAATTCCTCTACAAAGACCTCTTTTTCATGGTCAGGAACTGGAAACAATCTATAAATTTGTTATCAATCAAACTCGCCTTGTCATACCTTCCATAGAGATTATCAACCACTTCAATCCATGCATCTGAGGTGTCCTGTCGGACTGATACCATTCCTTTTTCTATCTCCATACTCCTACTATAAATGACCTGCACTTGAGGTTTCTTGCTTCTTTGTCTCTATTCCTATTCTTCAGATCAAACCTATAATTCCTCTGTTATCTGTAATTTGAATTCTAGAATTTGCTTCATTCTCCTATGAATTAAGCCGTCGGCTCTGACACGACATCCCCTGAGTAACTAGGCCTCAACAACTAATTACTCCAGCAACTTTCCCATGTGTTCTAGCTATAATTTGCCACCATTGGTTGACTTGTACATGACAGCTATGACATGGAATAGGAAAGTACAGAGAGGGCTGCATGTCGTATTTATTTTTCCATCATGTGTTTACTTATTAACTAAATTTATGCTTAATGGGAAAAGATATTGTGGTTCCTACCTTGATAGTTGCATTATTAGTTACTTAGTTTGGAAATGACTACCAGTATCGCAGAAAGGATGGGTACTCGAGTGATCATAAATTCTGGAAAAGTTCATGCGCACGTGTACCTTGCTGATTGGGATTACATGTGTGAATACTAGCCCTCCCTTTTCTACTCCCACCAGACAACAAATGGGTTACAACATGCGAAGTTTCTGCTACAACCTTATTATTCCTCCCCTTATTTTGTTGCATAAGGGCTTTGGGCGTGCACCATTGACCCATCCATGCAATAGGACCCCATCCAGTTGCACAAGCCTTACTACTCCCAACTCTCTGATTTTCGTGACACTAAACGGACCCAACCAGTGCATCCGCAGCTTCCCTGGGAACTTCTAGAACCTACTATCATATAGGAGTACCTGTTCCCCAACATCAAAATACTTCCTCTTGATATGGCTATCATGCCAATATTTTTTCCTTCTCTCCTCCACTTATTGATGAAACTCCACTTAAAACCAGGTTTCATCAAGTTCCATCAACTGGCTTAGTTTGTCCATAAGGCAATATTGTCCATCATTCATGTGGTCTCTGATATGAACATGCTAGGTAATATAAATTATGTTTGTACCACCACTTCCCTTCCATATACAAGTTGAAATGGAGTTTTCTCATGGAGTCTCTTTAGTATTGTCCTATATGCCCATAGATTTTTGGGTATTCTTTCATCCCAGTCATCTCAGTTGGCTGAAACGACTTTTGTTAGCCCTTTCTCCAATATCTTGTTAAATGCTTCTACTGCCTCGTTAGCTTGTGGGTGATACAAACTACTGTTGTTATGTTGAATCATGAAATTCTTCATTTAAGTCTCAATGGTCTCGTTCAGAAAATGCATCCTCTAGTCGCTTGTGAGGCTTCTCAAGCATCCGAACCTTGAAATGATATTTTCAAAAATGAACCTTGATGTTGTTTTTGATGTACAATCTTTGACAAGTGTTGCCTCTACCCACCTTGTGAGATATTTCATTGTTGTTATTATGTATCTTTCTCGCGAATGCCTTGCCAGTGGTGAAATGGGTCCAATGAATTCTACCACCCATTTTCTAAATATTTGCATTGTGTGGACTAGATGTAGAGGCAGCTCATCCCGTTGCGAAGGCTTCCCAACCCTTTGACAAAAGTCGCATGTCTTAGGAAATTATTTAGAGTCTTTATGGAGAGTTGGCCACCATAGTTCCGCGTGTAGTATTTTTCTTTTTGTGGCTTTACTTCCCACATGGCCTCCTGTGGCCCCTACATGGCATTCTCGTAAGACCATATTCCTCTCATGCTGGAGGACGCAACACTTCAGTATTTGATCTAAGCCCATTTTTTAGAGGTGTCCTGTGATAAGCTGGTAATCTATTGCCCTTACTACCAAGTTTTGTCTCTGTGCTGTTGTGTATCCTTCTGGGTAATGAGTGGTTGATAACAATGTGGTGATCTCTTCTAGGTTGTCTAGGATTGCCTCTATTCTAAATAAGTTAGCATCGGGAAATCGATAATCAATTGCTCCTCAATTCTCCCATGTGGCCAGTCACGACAGGTGGTCTGGTCCCACATTTACTCTGTCGAGATTTGCGGCCACCTCGAATGTAAAATACTGGAACACAAACAACCATTGGCATATCCTTCCTTCTAATACTGGCTTGTTTACCAAGTATTTAAGTGTAAAATGGTGTGTAAAGAATTTGAATGATGTGCCCAGTAAATAGTGCTTGAACTTTTGTAGAGAGTAAGCCATTGCTAGGGCTTCTCTCTATTGTTGTATAGTTTCTTTCCATAGTAGACAACTTTTTGCTAACATAGTACACTGGATGGTCCATGTTTTTCTCCCCTAGTTTCACTAATATCGATCCCATCACTATCCCTAAGGCATTGATGTGCACATGGAACATTTTGTTGCAATAAGGGTACACCAGTATAGCGACGCTTACTAGTCTTTCCTTTAATTTATTTATGGTTTTCTAACAATATGTTGTCGAAGTGAACTCTTCTGTTCATTTAAGCAATTTTCCCATTGGGGCTTGATGGATGTGTAGTTCCTGATGAACCACCTGTAGTACCTCGTATGACCTAGAGTTGCTCTTAGTTTTTTTCGTTGCGCGGTGGTTCCATGTGGACAATTTCCAAACTTTGCAGGGTCTACACATACTCCATCTTTGCAGAGGATATGCCCTAGTATAGTTCCAATTGGAACTATGAAGATACATTTCTTGTGGTTTAGAGAAATCTGCAATAGCCTTCACCTTTCAAACATTATTCTTAATAAACTGGTGTGTTTTTTCAATAGATTGTATATTTTCCAGTCATCCATGTATACTTCTAGAAATTTGTGAATATAATCTCGAAATGCAGTTATGACAATCCTTGAGAAGACCGCTAATGCATTATTTAGTCCAAATGACATGACGTTGTATGCATAGGATCCCCACTTAGTAGTGAATGTTGTTCTTATTTTATCCTCTTCTACTATTCACACTTGGTGGTACCCTGAAAATCCATCTGTGAATGAATGTGCTTTGTTCCCCACAACATTGTCTAGAACTTCATCACTGAAAGGTGTAGGGAATAGGTCATGCACGCATGCATTGTTAAGGCTTCTATAATCAACACATACTCTAATTTCAGTTGCATCCTTCTTGCTCTATATGACTATTGGGCTTATCAACCAAGCTTCATCTACCTGAAATATGATTCCTGCTTCTAACATTTTTTCAATCTCGTTCTTAACTTTCTCCTTCACCCTTGGGTTTAATTTGTATAGTTTGTGTTTTACCGACTCGGCATCCGGTCTTGAAACAATTTTCATTTCCCCAATGTTTCCTTTTATCTCATTTAGCTCTGCCACTGAAGCTAGGAAGAAGTCCTAATATTCTTGTAATAGGTCAAACATTTCTTTGATGGTTTTTTCATCCCAGTAGTCTCCCACCGATGCCATATTGGGATTATCCTCTGACCCAACCTTTTTCTTTCTCATCTTCATTAGTATAAGGTGGGCACCTTTCGTTGAAGGGCTCTCCTAGATGTCCCTCTCTCCTTTCATTTCCCCAAAGGTTAGGTGTCTCAGTCACTCCAACCCATCCTCCTCTGGCTCTGCATCCACCCTGTCACAATTTTCATATCCCGACGACTCCATTTCATACAGACATTACAGAAAGTTTTCATCAGGCCCTCATTCAACCAATGACTCTAGGGTGAATAGAACCCCTTTTATTGCCTGGAGTGACTCTGTCATTTGTGCCTTGTTGCCTCTAAATGAAAAGTTGCTAACAAACTGTGCCTCCTAGGTATCCTAATCTATTGTTTGCGATGGAGCTCCTCTTGGACATACCAAGCTCAGGGGACAATCTCGAGGGTATGTATAAATGCGTGTACCCATCGATCCTTTTGGATTCCCTAGCTCTTCTAATTGGTTATGCAATCTTTGATGTGCTCGTTGGGATTTGAATCCCCCTTGTATCTTCCCTTATGATGTGGTTTCTCTTCCTCCTAGGCAAATCTTTCCTTCATGGCTTGTGTGATGCTCGTCCAGTCTCAGTGCACGACGGTGTGTCTTCCACCATTTTTCTGGAGTTTCCATGAGGATGATATCGAGAAAGGGACTCCTTTGATCCCCTATGGTTTCCCAGTCTACTCTGTCTAATAAGGTGTTTGCTGGTTCAAGGCCATAGTACTTTGGATTGTCATTTACCTCCATTCCTCCCTAGTTTACTCGATTTATCATCGTACATCGTCTATTTGTCAGTTCATATCCACCTTTCTTCCATGCATCCCATGCAACTTCTGAACCAGTCTTTGAGCTTTAGATACTTCTCCAGCTGATTGATCCCCCGACTGTAGGGTTTATGTAGTCCTCTCTCTTTCTTATTGTTAGCGTGTGTAGCGGGTCTAATGCCACTAGCTCGTTCCTATCATCTACTGGTTCTACGAACCTAGGTCTTATGTAGGGGTCTAAATGTTGGATTACCCTTAGTCCATCTACCTCAAAAATTATTAGTTCATTATTTAGGTCTATGACAGCGTAGTTCTTGTAGATCCAATCGATCCCCAAGAGTGCTGGATATGAATCCTTATCCCCCATGATGTCAATTACCTTGAATTCAGTGTGTGTCTTCACTCCTGCCACATCAACTTCCACGTTCTCCAACCTCCCAATGAGTAGTATGCAATAATGACTTTCCATTCTTATTTGAATCAGTGAGTATTTCAATTGAGGCTTCCCCATTGCCTCCCAAGATTTCCTAGGTAGGGTGTTTACATCCGACCCCAAGTCTAACATTGTGTCCCTTATCTGGAATTCTGCCACCTGCACATTGATTCAAAACTCCTTGCCACTTATTCCGTTGTTCCATTTCACTCTTCTCAAAGTTTTCTCTAGCGAATATGTGTGTGGTCATTCTAGTCTCACTTCTTCCATGGATACTGCAGCCTTCAAAATTTTCTGCAACTCCTTCAACATTCCTTCATCCTCAACAATTTTCAAGAACGGTTTAAACCATTCCGCAATTGACTAGGTGTAATCAGGCATGTGATCCCATGGCCTTTTACTATCTCTCTTTGGTCATCCCCTCGAACAACTTAGCTTCTTCCTGATAATACTTCTTTTACATTCGAGATGATATACCTTATGTGGGGACACCGCTTTAAAGATCAAGGGGGGGTCCTCTGTGTAGCGATCCTCCATTGTCTTCTTCCCTCCTCAGGTGACTATATTAATATTGGTTGCGAAGAGGCCATCATCAGTCTGTGGTTCAACATTTACCAGGTTATCCCCCTACTGTCTGGTCCTTTCTTCCCATTTTGCAATGAGTTCCAGATAATCCTCTATTGCATGAGTTTTAATTCTACACTGTGAGCACCAAGGTCTCCTCAGGAGCAGGAATTCTCTATTGACATGCCCTTCCTGGTCACAATTGTAATAGCTTATGGGCCCTCTTCCTCCTGTTCTTCCTCCTCACCCATTTCCACCTCCTCCTCCCCGGTTGGACTCATTAATTCTAAATGTGGATCTATCCAGCCTTTCTATTAAAGCATCTAGCACTCGACACTGATTGGTGTGATGTGTTGTTGATGCACATAACTCACATTAGCTGTTATTGGGGACATTAGAGTACTTTTACAGAATTGGGCATACCCACGGCAGGTGTCCATATACCCTACATATCTCACAAAAGTCTTGATTATTCCTTCTTGGGAAGGCCAATTGAGATCCAACTACCACAACTCCTATAGTTAGTGGGGCGCGTGACAACCCCGCGACTCCTCTTGGAGGATTAATTCCCCACAACTTAGGGCATCCCATCGCAACGTGCCCTTCCACCATGCAGTGGGTGCACCATACATTGGATTTGGCTTGACACACTGGCTGAAGATCTTTCAGTTTCTCCATCAATGTCGCGATCTGATTCCGGAGGCCTACAATTGACGGATCTTGTATATTTGTCCCTCCCTGATATTCATGAGGGTATCCCACCATGGATTCTATACATGATGCTTGCTCCAATGCATCCTGGATGGTTCCTATATTATGTTGCGCCAGCGACATTATAGTTAAAGGCAAGAGTGCCTTGATGAACTAGTCCCACTGGTGGTTAGGGTCAAGAGTGCAACTCAACTTGGCAATGGCATCCTTAAACCTTTGCATGAGCACCCAAGCCATTTTTCCCTTAAACCTTTGCATGAGATCCCAAGCCATTTTTCCCTCCTTCTGCTTAATTTCCCATAGCTCTGATAACCCTTACTGATCCATCTACGGTACCTTGAGTTCTTGCACAAATCCTCTCTTAATATCATCTATTGTGGGGCTCTGGTTCTCCTTTTCCCATTTTATAAACCAACACAGAGCTCTATCTCTTAGCGTGGTTTGAAATTCCACAGCCTTGACATTGTCTAGAGGCTGACAGGCTCCCTAAATAGCTTTGCGGAGATACTAGTGCTACTCCACATCCTCGTTTCCCATTCCCGTAAATTCTAGATATCTGGTGAGATTTGATTTGGGGATGAGCTAACATCACAAACCCTTTGCTTCCCAACTGTTGTGATCCCTGTAGTCCTAGTTTACTAATGTTACTCGTTCTTGTGTTGCTCCGAGTATTGAAACTGGTATTATATTTCTTCCATGCGCTATATACCCATCCTACCTTGGCTAAGTTGATAACAAATTCCTCTGGATTGTGATAAGGTACCAAGGGAAGATCAGGAAAAATTCCACCTATATCTTGGGGGTATTGTTACTTACTCTTAATGGATGCTTCCCCTTGATTAAATAATCTCCTCATCACATCACCCATACCCTCTTCACTTCCTCCTCCATTCCCATTTGGCCTCAGCTCTTGCGATTGTCCTTCTACAACCTATAGGGAAGGTCCTTCCTTATTTCTCTGGCTCTTACATCTCCCTTCACCGCTCTTGCCTTGCCCAACACCTCCTTCTCCTTCCTCCTTGACTCAAGGTTTTCCCATCGCCACTCGTACATGGTGGGGCCCCATCCTCCTCTTCCCGAGAGTTTGAATTGCTCTTGCCTACCACTTATCTACTAATAGTGCCCTTCTCCACACTCTCACATCTCTCGATTTCTTAGATCCTTCTGCATCCATCCCTTCAGTAGCATCCCTATCCCTCAACTGGCAACATTCCACCCTCTAAGTCCTTTCCATGGTACTGGGGTTTTACGCTGCCATCCTGTTGACATGGAAAATGTGCACAATGCCAAGCAAGGGTGGCTAACCCGATTGCAAGCCCTAATTAGACCCACTTTTGTTTGGAATGGCTAGCTCCAACAGGTTTTAAGGGACCTCGTAAACTGTTTGAACATGTTGAAAGATTGCTCTTGAGAGGAAGACTTTAGTTAAATCGACAAAGATAAAATAGCTAATCCCTATGTATTAAATCCTTAATCCCTATGTATTAAATCCTATCTATGCTACTTCTAACTACTCTAATCTATCATATAAGAGCATCATACAAAGGTTTAAACATCATATATATGTTTAGTAGTAGCATAATAAAGAAGGTTAAACATCATGCATAGATTCAAGTCCAAATGAATCAATCACCGAATTCACAGCTAGACAAGACTGTATTAATGCTAAATTGCAATCCAATCACTCATATAGGAGTCCACATTCTTCTATGGAATTAAAACTACAACTGATGTTTAATTTAGTTTCAAGTCAGAGACCATTCACAAGTTAACCATGAAACTGAATCACACTCAATTTAACAAGACTAATATTGAATTGTAAGTCATCAATATGCATAAATATAAATCACATTTGCATCCATGCTAGTAACATCACTCTGATCCAAAACAATACATTGATGTTTCTCAAACTAAAGGCTCCTTCTTCCTTCAAAAATAGTCCTCCTCATTCACAATAAGGCTAAACTCTTTTCTCAAAAATCAAAAGCCCTTTCTCCTCTTCAGTGCTAATACTTATGCAGCCTTAAACAACCGTTAGCCTTCCATGACCTCTCCCTACCTCTTGTCGTTACACAGATTAGTATGTATAGCTATGATAGGTTGGTGAAACTGTCGACAAGTTGAGGTCACCCTGCCTCTTCATCTTCCCACTATTTCAAATACCCCAATCGAGTACACAGAGATAGGATCATTAGCTTGACTGCTGGAACATAGAAGGCATAAAAATCGAGTTGATTCCCTTCCTGAGGAGGAGAACAAGTGTTGGAAAAAAGGGTGATTGTGCATTGTCTCCCCATGATGAAGGCTGGGATAGCTCTGCTTACAGAATGCAGAGGTAATGTGTGGGCTCCCGACCCTGAACATTTTCATCCAAACCCTTAAATGTAGTGCTTCTACATCCATGGCTCTTCGTATCCCCTCTTACGTCCTTTACTTCTCACTTGCAGATATGGCTATCATTAGCTACATAATTGTGAGAAATATGATAGAGAAATTCACACGAAACACAGATGTTGCTTTCATTAACTTTATAACTATGGAAAGAAGTGTGAAAATGATCTATGCATAAAACAATGTCAACATACAATTTCCTGCTCAAAGCATAGGCTTGGCATAGTTTTCAAGGGCCTCCTTTCATCACAATCGGGGATCGGCCCCCTCTTAGGTCATAGAACTCATGCCTTCCACCACCCTGATGCGCAATTGCACAATCGGGAGTCCATAGGCTTGCCCTTTACACTGAAAACCCGATCCCATTATAATTTCAGAAAATTTGGAAAACAAAGAAAAAATGAGGAAAAGCATGAGTCAATCACCAAAGCCAGACCTCAAATATTATATGTTGGAACTTGTAAATATCGTCAGCTCCAACCTATCGCACATCACAATATGTGTAACCCTGAGGCTCTGCCGATTGCAATGTGTGATAGGGCTTCAGACCCGAATATATATATAATATATATATATATAAGATAAGATATAGATATATAGATATATATATATATCAATATATAGATACATATATATATATAGATAGATACATAGATAAATAAATATAAATATAATATATATATATAGAATATATAATATAATATATAATAATATATATAAATTATATAGATTATATATCGATATATATATATATATATATTATATATATATATATAATATATATATATATATATATATATATATTATAGTTTATAGGTGAGGGTCCGCTATATCATTGTGCATAATATGTATAAGACCCAGGGCTCCGTCAATATGCGATATGCGATTGGGAGGTGGACCTAAAAACACATATATGTTAATGTTCATACATCCCTTCGGGTCCGTAATGTTACCATTCCCTTTGGAAAACCCCAATTTTAATGTTTCCATGCAAACACATGATATATGGAAAGACTGCATATGGCCACTAAAGTAGATTTGAAAATTAATATGTCGCGGTTTATAATCACTGACGGGTTTGAGTGGTTAGGACATGCCATATACATATATCTCAGACCCCGCCGATAGCGATGAGTGATGGTCCCGGTTCCGAAACACAATATACCTCTGTTAATATGGCCATCGGGTCCGGAATGCTTATGCACCCTTTATATATGGCTTTGGTGCTTGGCCGATTGGTGATTTGTGATGCGATGGAGGACTTACTTGCATCGCTCTCATTCACTCATGATAAATCAGCCCTTTTCCCTTTGATCATGGTGGAGTGTGATGAGTGAAAGTGGTGATTCATGTGTGCTTTGTAAAGGATTTCCACTATAAGGCATGGTGATGGGAATAGTAATGTAATGGGGGTTTAGAGGGGTTAAACAAATCCCGATAAATACAGGAATGAAGGGCTTAAGTGAGGGATCTGTTAAATGGCTTTACCCATCTGTGAATGGAAGATTTGGCTCTCCACATAGTTAAAATCACTGGGATGAAATAGATCATTCGAAGGGATGGAAGACCAGATTTATAGGGGACCCATTGAAAATTTTCTATCAGAGGCATGTTTCAATAGGGTGGTAGTTGTGGCCACAGAAAATGGAAAACCATTGGGTGAACTAGTTATCTCTACCTCCAAATAACCTTCAGATCATTAGAGCATCAGGATGTTAAAATAACTTGAAATGCAAAATATATAGATAGAAAAGAATGGGTTCCACTTAAACATTAGTGCTTCAGAAGTGATAGAGACAAATAGCTTCTACTTGCTGATATTATTTTGACAGGCATTCTCCAATGGCAGCATTATCAGGTTTATTGACATCCCTTTACCTATTTCACACTTTCAAAAATCCCTTTAGGGCTATCACTGGTCTATCCATACCTATTTAGGTGTGTACCTCAGCTCTTTATTGCTCATTAAGCTTGATGTAAACATGTTTTTCTTGCACTTTATATGAGAATTTCAGTGCTATAGTTATTGATTGAATGGGGCACAGTCATAGATCATGCCATATTTTTAAACTACTTAAGCAAGGTTGGGCTTGCTGTGTCAACTGGTACTTTGAGCCCAGCAATAGTGCTTACTCTAACCAGCTTCCCAAAAAACCTATCCTTGTAGGTAGGCACAAGGACTTAACATTTCATTTCTTTTTAGATAAGTCCTTCTAGTTTCAGGCATAAGGACTAGAGCACAATTTTATTTGCCATAGCCCATGAAAGGAGGTTCAATTGTGAGCAACAAGTATTGGACCATTTACTGTGGTGGATGGGACCAATGGAGAATAACTATAAACCTCACAAGCAAGTATAAGCTAGGTTTGAGTGGGATTTATTTATATGCAACATTCCTCCATGCCAGTCCAGCTGTAGTTACACATTCTTTTTTTTATGTAGATGTCCTTACATTCTTTGGATATCCAAGTTATCAACAAATCTTACATAGTTCCCAATAGATGCCCATGAGGGGTTCCGATTTTCATTCCACTACTGATTCTTAAGTGCTAATGGGTTGTTGATTGGCAGGGAACTGATGGATTCAGGAACAATAGAATCATCAACAAGTTAATGCGGAAGGGAAAGGCTGAGAGTGGTGAATGAGGGAAATTCTAAAAGGTAGAACAAGACCAGACAATTAGTTGGCTAGAAAGGAACGTAATTCAAAACAACAGGAGAACAGACTTGGTAGAAAACAAAGGAAAGGGCAGAAATACAACTAAACTAAAACCAAAAAGAAATGAACTCTAACCTACTCAAGAGGAAACCACCCATGCAGTGGCTACTAGAATTATCTCTTCAAATGCTATCCATTAACATGGAGCTTTTTAGTCTCCCCTTGTAATGTTTTCAACCTGTAAGTCCCTTGACCAATCTTTTCAATGACTTGTAATGGGCCCAACCATAGATGTTGGAATTTTGTGTGTTTACCCTTTGGCTCACTCAGCTTGTCCCATTCCAGAACTAGTTCCCCCACTTGGAAATATTTATCTCCTGCTAGATGATGATCAAACCATATTTTTACAATCATTTGGTGATTTTTGAATTTAGTTCTGGCTCGATCCCTTAATTCCTCTAGCTTCATTAGTTGGTCGATCCTTTCTTGAAGCGGGGTTGAAGGGGTTCCTCTTGAAGCTTGGGAGAGCTATAAGGATGGGAAGGCAACGTATGGGGGCAAGATGGCTTCCTGTCCATAGACTAGGAAGTATGGATAGTTTCCCAAGGCCACTTTAGGGGTGACCCTATGGGCCCAAAGGGCATTTGTCAAGCCATTGTGCTACTTCCTCTAGTTATCAGTAACTGTCTTGCAGATTATGTGGATAAGGTTCTTATTGGAAGACTCTGCAACTCTGTTTCCCTGGGGATAATAGTTTGTTGTGTATTTTATGTGGATTGACTTATCAATAGCAAACTCAGTCAGTCTCAGAGATGAAAAATAAGAAGAGTTATCAAATATGAGAGTGTCAGGGATGCCATACCTATTAATAATGAATTTCTCAACGAATAATATTACCCCATCTTCATTCACCGATATTACCCCATCTTCGTTCACCTTTCGGAGTAGGATCGCTTTGGTCCATCTAGTGAAGTAATCAGCCGCTATGAGTATATATTTGTGTTGCTATGAGGAGTTTGGAGTGATCTCGCTTATGACGTCTAGGCCCTATTTGTTGGAATGGTTGGTAAATCATGACAGGCCTGAGGGGAACAATGGGCTTTCTTTCTCATCCTGCGACAGTTTGGCATGCCTTGCATTTGCGAGCATAGGCATGTGAGTCTCTCAACACTGTGGACCAATAATATCCAACTCTCAATATTTTGTTGGTAGTGGTCTCTTTGCCATAATGACCACCTTCTGGGCCATCATGCATTTCTTTCAATACATGGTTGGCATCATCTTTCTCTAAACACCTTAGCCAGATTCCATCATGATTTTTTCTGTACAAGATGTTATCGGCCAAATAATACAAATTGGATTTTAATATAAGAGCTCTCCTATGTGATGCATCCATGTGTTCAGGACACGAACCCCACAATAGATATAAGCGTATGTCATGGTACCATGACTCAGGTTCCAAAAAGGTTTCCGATGCTTCTCACTCATACGTCAATGCTTCGTTACTCCATAAGAGCTCTTCCTTGAGTTCCGTTTGTGCATATTGTGCACTCGATGTTCCTAACTCTTTAGGTGCCTCCTTTTTGTCGGCTAAGGCTTATGCCACCAGTGTGCAAAGTCCCTGCCCTCGAACTACCTGTGCTGGCTTTATCTCGAAGTTGAACTCTTGCAGGGTGGTCATCTAGTTCGTTCTTTGTTCACCCATTTCTTTCTGCATGAAGAGAGCTCTTACAACCGGATGGGGCACGATGACTTTGGTCTTGGCCTTTAGTAAGTAAGGGTGGAAATGTTTAATGGCCTTGAAAACTACAGAGCCCTGTTTCTCCATGTCTAGGAAATTCAGTTCCTCTCCTTAGAGACTTGAACTCATGTAGGAAATGGGGACTTCATTTCCGTCATCATTTTTTTGAGTGAGAATTGCGACATATGAAAGGTTAGAAGCAAAAGTGTATAAGAAACATCCTTTGCTAAAATCAAACCTAACCAGTGCAAGAGCTTTAAAAATGGCTTCCTTGATTCACCAAAATTCTTCCTTGCCTTCATCACTCCATTTGTATGCAACATCTTTCTTCATCATCAGCTACAAGGGGCGTATTATTTCGACAAAGCCTGAGATGAATTTTCTAACGAAATTAATCCTCTCAAAGAAAGATTGCATCGCTTTTTTATCGGCAGGGGACTATATTGTCATGATGGTCTGTATTATTTCAGGATCAATCACAATCCCATCTTTAAAAAGGATATGACCCATTATTTTCCCCTCTATGGCTGCAAAGATTCTCTTCTTGGGGTTCAAAGAAATTCCATACCTTCGGCATCTTTTGAAAATCTGCCTCAGGTGATAAATGTGATCCCTCTTGCAATATGAATACACAATGATGTCATCCTGTTGAGGCCCTTAAAATCGGGTCGACAACAAGGGGGATACCCACTCGGTCCGGACCTTGGTTGGTAGCTCTTTATCTGTTTGGTATAGCACGTTTGACTAGGGATAATGGGACCAGTTTCCCGATCTTGGGTGTGTGTGTGTGAGTAGAGTTGAATAATGCTGATCTAAGAGTACTTTAAAGCTAATCTAATTTAGATTCTTTAAACTAACTCTATGCTATTGTAATCTAGTGAGAAACAACACATCAAATCTATGCTAACCCGGGATATATATCTTCCATTATGCGATCTAAAGAGATTTCGAACAATAACTGGTAATAAAGATCATTCAGCTATCATAAGAATAGAAACCATTTAAGATAAACCACTTTGCATAAGAAGTTAGGCAAAA
>APFE031299455.1:94700-129382 GCA_000404065.3 Pinus taeda | reverse complement strand
GATAGAAGTGAGGGGCGAACTGGGAATCCCATAATACTTTATGATAAACATGAATAGGTGACGGGTCTTGGGTAGTCCATTTCCAACCCATAGTGGGGAATTTAGATACATAGCAAATAGAATCCATAATATAAGCAGATAGATAAAAAGGAGGATAGACCCTTTGAGAGAAGGATCTCTTAGACCGGTAATTCATAACAATAGTGTATATGTTATCAAAAAATATCTTGGCCCAATCCACGATATCGGCGTTTGTGGCAGCATCTATGAGTGGTAGCCATTCAGACGAAAATTTATTTATGTCTGGCATCCCAAACAGCTTGCAAAGCATGGTCGCAACAAAACAATATGGAGAGGTGAGGGAACCAGTGCTATACATACCATTTTTGTCCTTTTTTAGCGGCTCCTCTCTTCTGGTCCATTCTTTAGTGGTTTCTGCCAGCTTTGGGTTCTCTGCTGCAAATTTCTTGACAAATTGTGCGTTGTAGGTCGTCGGAGGCTCAGGAACATGATACATAAGCTTTAAGTCTTGTGCGGCGAATGATCCTATGAGCCCATGTCCCTAAACTTTGAATTGTCTGCCTTGTAACTTTGCATTGTCAAGTATCCACCTGATCATATCTGTATACGGAAGAAATTTGGGTCTCGCTGCTATTCGGTGAAGAAATGAACATGCCAGCTCCTCTAAGGATGCCTCAGAAGAGTTTTGTGAGTCTGCGGCGCTATCAACCTTCATTACTTTAGGATTTTCTTCCTCCAGCAGCCTGTACATGCCTTCCCACGTGAAATTCCTACGTCCCTATTACATGCAGTGTCTGTATACAAGGGCGCCATCTCCTTCATCTTTTCCTTCGTCTCGGAGCCTTCGACTTTATGTTTCTTTCCCATTTGCTCTTGCGTTCGGCTTTGAATCTTCTTAACTCTTAGTTCCTATAGATTACGAGCGAAGTGGAAATGACTGATTGAGAAAGGTCATGGTAGAGTTTTAAATGCAGCAGATATACCAAATATGCCACTTTACGTGAAATAATTCTTTAGAAAAGCACGCTTCTTCATTTCATTTAATAACTGACAACTAATCCATTTACTATCATTAAAAGCGCATGATCTGGGGTCAGATTATGGTAAGTGGCTTTTCTTTGAATGGCATGCCCGAAGGATTCATGATTAAATGATTCATGATTTGCTTACGTTATATTGAAGATCGTGCCATCGCAAGTCACGCTAATCGCAAATCGCAAGATTGCAGATTGCGCCATCGCGTGATCGCAACATCGCAGGTCGCAGAAGTTTGATGTTTTTCAAGTATTGCCAGTTTATTTCTGCGATATGCGATCTTGCGATCAGTGTTATCGTAGATTGACAGATCTTGAGGTTTTTTCCTTATGAGCATTACTTTACTGCGATGCGACGTTAGGTTTAACATGGGGGCCTTGCGCATACCAATATTATGAGGGAATGAGGGCATTTCCTATCTTTTTGTAATGCAATTTTTTAAAGACCTTTACCTTAACGTAGACTTAGGTTAAAAATATTCGAAAGACCTCTCTAAGCTTACGATGGTAACCTTATTTTGAAGAAAGGAAAACTTGATTTTCTCAAAATTAAACTAAGGGTCCCCATTCATTTAGTATTTTGGACAAACACTTAAATGAAAAAGGGGGGGTTGTTGTTGGCCACAACAATTGGCGATTCACTTGGGAGAACCAGTTATCTCTGACCTTCTCTTGACGATTTTCAAACTTCTGAAAATAAAAAAATTTCTCAGAAAACTTAAACTTTATTATAGAAAGATGAAAATATTATACTTCAAACTGTCAATGATATTTCGTTTCAACTCTTTTCTATTTAATTACTTGTATCCTTAGTTTTTCATTGCGTTTACGCCAGCCCTTACTCGGTCTTAAATAAAAATTGAAATAAAGTCTTCCCTGTATAACAGTGCTTTTTAAATATGCTTCTTTGTCTCAGGTAGAGCCTCTGCTGCCAGCAGGCATCCATAGCCTCGACAGGGTTACCTATTAACCAGTAATGATACTTTATCCTGCTTAAGTGTGTTTACAACCATTCAGAGAAAAACCCATTTTGACACATCCATGCACACCACTACCGATATGTTCATCAACGCTAGGAAGGCTATGTCCATAGCTCTTTGGAATGTGGCACTCGTGTTAGTGAGCCCAAAAGCCATTTTTCGGTATGTGTAAGTGGCCCATTTGGTGTTGAAGGTTATCTTAAGCTGATCCCATGCGATACCAGTACCTGATTATATCCTGAAATCCCATCTAATAGGGATAACATTTAAGACCCAGAAACACACTAAAGGATGTGTTCCATAGAAGGGATAGGATAGTTGTCCTTTTGGGATGCTCTCTTTAGGTTTCTGAAATCAATACATAGCCTGATGTCTCCATTTTTCTTTCTCACTGGCACGCGATTAGCTACCTAGTGGGTGTGTCTAACTGGGAATATCATTTTGGCATCTAGCATCTTGTTCAATTCTTTATTCACCAATGGTTCTAAGCTTGGATGCATCTTACACAACTTTTGTTGATATGGCTTAGCCTCCTTTTCCAAAGGGATCACATGCAGCATAATACTGGTCTCAAAGGTCTTCATGTCTTCATATGTCCATGCAAAGACATCCTTGTATTCATTAAATAGTTTGATAAATGTAGCCTTTTCTAGTAGAGAACAACCCAGGCCCAGATTAACATTTTTGGGGTCCTTTTTTCTCCTAAGGTTGACCATTTCATACTTCATAGATGAGCTGTGTGTTTTGTAGCTAGTAGGTTTATTGAATTTATCATGCAAGTCATACAAGTGCTCCATCCTAACTACTAATTTTGGAATCACTTTGGGCTGATCCTTTTCCTCATCTTCCTCTTCATTCATAAGCTTTTCATGCTCCCTTTCATCAATTACTACACTCCTAAATGTCTTCTTGTAGTGTAGGAACTCAAGGATTTGCTCATCATCTTTGAAAAATTTCCAATTCGAGATGTTATTAGACACGGATGGTTTGAAAATAAATTCAATAGAACATTCATTTTTCTTCAATCTAAAATCAGGAAAAAGTTTAGCAGCCATATTATCCATCAGATCAACATCTTGGTTTTAGCCTCGAGGTATGTATGTAATATTAAAGGAATACAAATTTCCAATTAAATCCCATACCTCATGCTGGTACCTCACCAGGTGTGGAGAATTGCAATGTATCCTTTTCCTTATATGATCTACGATTATCTGTGAGTCATCAAAAAACTTAATATTTTTCACATTCATATCAATGGGTTTCTTTAGGCCTTGCAGTAGGCCCTCATATTCTGCTATGTTGTTGGTGCATGTGAACTCCAACCGATTGGCCATTAGATGTTGGTTCCCTTGCGGGTCAATGAGAATACTTCCGGTACCTGCACCTTCAAGGCAGTTAGAGCCATTAAAATAGAGTGTCCAAAATATTACATCTAATGTTACATCAATCAAAATACTATCTAAGAAATTGGTCCTATCATCTACTATAATACAGGATAGCTCATCAGTTGGATTATAGGAGGGAATTTCCAACTCTCTGTGTGTCAAAGTTTCTTCAACGGTTTCTACATGAAACTCTCCAAAACATGTTTTTGTATTATAAACATTGAAAATATAGTTCCGAAGGATGGAGTTGGTAAACATTATAGGTTCATTTGGACCATTTAGTTTCGTTACCACATACCTCATCTATCTCTCTCTATCGACTCTTAGCATATCACCCTTTCCCTTCTAAGGCAACAAGAGATGGGACCAATTAGTTGAAAAGTATCCATTCAATTTTGCTGACCAATCCCTACTATGCAGCATTCCACAGGCCTTAGGTATATCGACTACCACTATATCAATGACCTATGTGTACTATGGTTTAGCAGCCATCCGAGTCAACACATCCTTCAATTCTCCAATTACTGTCACATTTTTCTTATCTAATTGCATGATTCGAGTTCCATTTTTTCATGTATAGCTTGAAGTCTTTTAGCCACAACATAAGGCATGACAGTGGATGAGGCATCGGAATCTACCAAGGAATTGTGGATGTTCATGTTGAAAATTTTATAATGTAATGAGGAACGCTGGGGTCATAGATTTTGATTTCCTCCCTATCATGGCTGCGCTGAAATCTTTTGGTTTTTGATTCATTTTAGACAACATGGCCTCCATAGCTAAGGGTATTTGGGCTACACTAGTGGTACTAACAGGTTTGGACATTGGCTTCTTAGCTTGGGTGCTTGAGGTGGTGGGGGTTTTGCAGTGCCGCTCATTCATATCTTTCAGTAGCAAATCTCTTTGCTGCGTTAATTTTAACAAGTCAGAATATGTGATATTGGCCCTAGACTTCTTGAGATCATCCATGATATTATAATCTATGTTATAGACAGGATAGGGAAAAGTAAACATACCTATTTTTCCATTTTCAAGTTGGGGTTTACCATGTTGAGTAGCCTTTGTTGCAGTGGGAGATGCATTTTCTTTCTCTAGGTGACTTGTAGTAGGGGTATTCTTGGGTTGACCACTAGGCCCACTCTTCTCAACAGGAACTCTGGGAGTGGATTATTTCACAGGGTGAACACTTTGCTTTGTTTGTTCTAAAGGCTTTGTCGCACCTGGAAACGACCCTTTATTGCACGTGTGGATTTCATTACCATTGATTTCTACATTTTCGTCTCCCTCGTCATCATTATCGAAATCCCACAACACATTAATTTGGGTTTCCTCATTCGAGGGTTCTTCTACTTGGTATTCCTCCTCATCTCGTCATTCTAGTTCAAGCTCTAGTATAGGTTCTTCTTTGTTGAGGAGTGATCCAATCAAAGTCAATTCTTTTGTGTTTAAAGCCCCTTCATTAGGTGGAGTAGGCAGAACAAGCTGAACATGACCACCCTCTATTTTCTTCCAGTAGAAAGGTTTGAAAGTTTTTATATTATTATAATATCCTCCCTTACCACTATTACTCTCTCTATGATTCCTTCTCATATCAATGATTGTGTTCGTAAGTTTCTTAATGATCTGATGCAACCCTTCCACATCCATGGTGTCCTTGTCTTTAGTTTTAGCCCCTTTGTTATCATTTCCATTATTCTTCTTGGATGTCTGAGGGGATTTTTTTTCTCCAGTTGTAGGGTGGCATCCTGTGTGGCTGATCATTTCGTTTTCAACTTTCATTGCTTCATTGATAGCACCTTGTAAAGTTTTCACATTACTCCTTTTAACCCACATTTTTGTAGGGACAAGGAGAGCAGAGACATAGAACTCCATGAGGACTTCCTCAGTAGGTCTAGCGATGGCTAGGACTCTATTGAATAAGGTGTTGAATCGTATATTAAAATCCTTAACCTTCTCCTTTGTTTCCATTTTCAGACGGGATAATTCTAAAACTAAGGCTGAAGGTGTTTTTTCATCACCAAATTTGTCTTAAAAGGCCTGTTGAAAAGCATCCCAAGAGTTGATTGACCATATTCTCAAGCTGAAATACCATGTGGAGGCCACATCAATCAAAGTAAAAGAGAACAGGTAGCACACCACATCTTCATCAGCAACCCCCAACCTACGCAAGGCTAGGAAGAAAGAGTGAATATGGTTATCAGCAGTATCTCCCCACTCAAGGTCGAAATTAGGTAACACTCTTTCTATATTTTTGGGTAAGGGATGTTGCTGCCTAGGTACCACTACAACATCTTATGCAAGCTAGGGAGGGAGTGCTCTCGAAGGAGGTGGAGGTTGATTCCCATGTAGAAGAGGAGGTGGAGGCTGATTCCCACTAGGAGGAGGAACGTTGGCCATATTATGCACAAGAAAGTTTTGGTCAGAGGCTTCTCCACTATGATTCTCAAAATCAAGTGAGGAGTTACCTTTAGAAGGGGAATCATCAGGAATATCTTCCCAAGGGGTGTTGATACTTTGCAAGGATTCTAGCACAATTTCATGGAGAGAAGTGGCTACAGATGTATCTTCTTTCAGGGTAAAGATCCTTGGCTTTCTCTTAGTTGTCAGCGGTAAAGAGTGAAAGGTGAGAAGCTGAAAGAGGGAACAAGTTTAAGCCTAAGTAAGTTCTCTGTTTCGCTGTTCTTGAGTGACAGGATACTCCCACATTCTCTCTTCCCTGGATGACTCAGAAATAGGACTTTGAGGGGTCACCGTTTCTTAAAAGTGAGGTTCTTTCAAATTTGTGGCAGGATCTCTCCCACCTTTACGATCCATACATTAACCCTTTTGAATACATGCGTGGCACTTATAGGTGAAATCTTGAAAAGAGGGAGAGGGTGGTTCCGGCCCTCCTTCTAGTGCCAATTTTTTTACATGGAAAATGTGCACAATGCCAAGTAAGAGGGGCTAACCTAATGGAAAGCCCAAATTAGACCTACTTTCGTTTGGAATGGCTAGCTCTTATGGGTTTTAAGGGACCTCGTAAACTGTTTGAACATGTCAAAAGATTGCTCCTGGGTGGAAGACTTCAGTTAAATAAACAAAGATAGAACATCTAACCCCTATGTATTAAATCCTATCTATGCTACTTCTAGCTACTCTAATCTATCTTGCAAGAGCATGATACAGAGATTTAAACATCATATATATGTTCACCAGGAACGCAATAAAGAACATTAAACATCATGCATAGATTCAAGTCCAAATGAATCAATCAATGAATTCACATATGGATAAGACTGTATTAACGCTAAATTGCAATCCAATCACTCATATAGGATTCCAAGTTATTCTATGTAATTAAAACTGCAACTAATGTTTAATTTAGTTTCAAGTCAGAGACCATTCACAAGTTAACCATGAAACTGAATCACATTCAGTTTAACAAGACTAATAGTGATTTGTAATTCATCAATATGCATAAATATAAATCGCATTTACATCCATGCCAGTAATAGCACTCTGATCCAAAACAATACAATCATGGTTCTCAAACTAAAGGCTCCTTCTTCCTTCAAAAAAGGTCCTCCTCATTCACAGTTAGGCGATACTCTTTTCTTGAAAATCAAAAGCCCTTTATCCTCTTTGGAGGTAATACTTATGCAGCCCTAAACGACCCTCGGCCTTCCATGACCTTTCCCTGCCTCTTGTCATTACACATATTAGTATGTACAGCTGTGACATGTTGGTGAAACTCCTTTAGATTTGCTAATTGAGTACATAGAGATAGGATCATTAGCATGACCACTAGCATGTAGAAGGCATAACGGTGGGTCGATTCCTTTCCTGAGGAGGAGAAAAAGTGTTGGAAAAAAGTAAGACTATGTGTTGTCTCCCCATGATGAAGGCCAGGATAGCTTTGCTTATGGAATGCACAGGTAACACGCGGTCTCTTGACCTAGAACATTTGCATCTAGACCCTTAAAGATAGCGCTTCTACACCCATGGCTCTTTGTATCCCCTCCTGTGTCCTTTACTTCTCAACTGTAGAGATGCTTATCATTATCTTCATAATTGTGAGCGATATGACAGAGATATTCACACAAAACACAGATGTTACTTCCATTAACTTTATAACTATGAAAACAATTGTGAAAAGGATTTATACATAAAACACAGTTAACATACAATTTCTCATGCAAAGCATAGGCTTGGCACAGTTTTCAAGGCCCTCCTTTCATTGCAATTGGGTATCGGCTCCCTCTCAAATCATAGGACCCATGCCTTCTACCACCCCGATGTGAAATTGCACTATCGGGAGTCCATAGGCTTGCCCTTTACACTGAAAACCCAATCCCATTATAATTTCAAAAAATTTGGAAAACAAAGAAAAACACTGGAAAAACCCGAGTCAATCGCCCAAGCCAGACCTCAAATATTATATGCTAGAACCCTTAAATATTATCAGGTTTGACCTATCGCATATTTCAATATGCACAAGCCTGAGGCTTCGCTGATCGTGATGTGTGATAGGTCTTCGGACCCCAATATATATATATATAATATAATATATATATATAATAATATATAATATATAATAATATAAAAAAATATATATAATATTTGATAGGTCGGCGGGTCCGCTATATCGTTGTGCATAATATGTATAAGGCCTGAGGTTCCACCGATACATGATATGTGATTGGGAAGTGGACCCGAAAACACATATATGTTAATGTTCATACATCCCTCAGGTCCGTAATGTCACCATTCCCTTTGGAAAACCACAATTTCAATTTTTCAACACAAACACATGGATATATGGAAAGACCCGCGTATGGTGGTTGGGGCAGATTTGAAAATTAATATGCCAGGGTTTATAATCATCGGCAGGTCTGAGTGGTTAGGGTGCACCATATACATAGATCTTCGACCTTGCTGATGGCGATGAGCGATGGTCTTGGGTCTGAAACACAATATACCTCTGTTAATATGGCTATCAGGTCGGGAGTGCTGATGCACCCTTTATATATGGCTTTGGGGCTTGGTCGGTTGGTGATTTGTGATACGATGGAGGACTTACTCACATCTCTCTCATTCACTCATGATAAATCAGTCCTTTTCCCTTTGATCAAGGTGGAGTGCGATGAGTGAAAGGGATGATTCATGTGTGCTTTGTGAAGGATTTCCACTATATGGCATGGTGATGGGAATAGTAATTCGATGGGGATTTTGTGGGGTTAAACAAATCCTGATAAATATAGGAATGAAGGGCTTAAGAGAAGGATCTGTTAAAGTGATTTACCCATCTATGAATGGAAGATTTGGCTCTCCACATAGTTAAAATCACTAGGATGAAACAGATCATTCAGAAGGGTGAAAGACCAAATTTATAGGGGATCCATTGAATATTTGCTATCAGAGGCATGTTGTGATAGGGTGGTAGTTGTGGCCACAACACATCCTTGTGGTGGGCGAAGGAAACAGTCCTTCTTCTACCTATTGGCATTATGACACAGGTTCAGCTCTATGACACAGGTGTTGTCCTTGATGGAAACTCAATCAAATGACAGATCATAGTTTAGGCTCTCAGAATGAAAGAAAATGAGATATATGCAAGTTCATCTTAACCAAGTCGCGTATACACATGGGTTCAATGATCAAAAGGCATATATATGTATGCACACACTTTCATGCATGGAAAAGCATGTACACGTTGGAAAACTTATTTTTAGTCCATGGTATTTGACCTATGGCTTTAATACATGGTATCTCGTATGACGTGTTGAACCCAGGTATTGGGTCCATAGTATTGGTTCTAAGTGGTTTTGGACAATGGTATTGAGTAAGGACTAAGACTATAAAAGAGGAAGGAGATCATTAGGCAAAGTGACTCAATGAAGTATTGACTATCTTATGAAGAGCAAGATCTAGAATATTGGTCATTGGGTTATGGTGCATAGCTGGATCTGAACCAAGGAGGAACCTAAGCGCTAGAAGAAGGATAAGTTCTATTGAAGGGTCAAGATCTTAAGGCTTGAAGAGAAGTATCTTTGTGTGATTTTTGATCTGTTATATTTGGCACATGACTTGATCTATAAATTTGATAATCTAGGTATAACTAATGTCTGAATATTTGAAAAGGGTAAATAATATTTTATAGATTTGTACGTAGGTTCAACATTGTAAAGGCACATATACACATAGGTTCAGTAATTCAAGGAAGTGTATATGCAGGTTTTCCTTAAGACAGAAGCGTATGCATGCAAATTTCACATATTGAAGTAGCATACATCTCACAATATATGTTTTAGCTACTTTTGTTTATTGTTGCAATGTTGTGGGTTCAGAATTGTTGTCTGGTTACAGTTACTATTTTCTGGTTACAACATTAAGAGAAGTGATTGTTTGAATCAATTCTTGGTTGGTCAAAAGGAGATTGGTTGATGCAGATATATTTGATGTTTGATTGATGTCATTGATGGATCTAGTCTAAAAATTTATGAAACATGGTTCCTGGAAAGAGAAGGTTGTAGCCTTCTGTAGGTTAGCACCTAGGTACTAGTAAATTAGCTAGTACAAGAGCTAAGGGGGTTGTAGCTCCCTTCCAGGAGAAGTTGAAGAATGAGAGAAGGTTGTAGCCTTCTACAGGTAGAAGCTTGCATACTGGTATAAGACTGCACCACTATAGATATATTGTAAAAATAAGTTTCTTATTTAAAGAAGATAGAGACAAATTGTAGCAGGTGGTTTTCACCCACATTGGGTTTCCACCTTATATCTTGTGTTTATGTGTGTGATGATCTGTTTTGTTTTATTGTATATGTTTACTATTCTTAGGGTTAATGAAGTTCTGATGCTTTGATTAAAGATCAACATTTAATGAATCATAAGTTTACTGATATACGCTGGTTGCTTTAGACATAGTTGCGTATATACATAGTTTCCCATAACTGAAGTAGCGTGTATGCAATTTTGATTGTGAAATAAAAATTAATTGATTTGATAATACTGATTCACCCCCCCTCTCAATATTATTTCCAACACTACCATAAACATCTTAAACCACATCGTTACTTCCCTCATCAACCTACTTCTAAGCCCAGAGCCAACGCAGCTCCAGCCTTCGAGAAAGACTGATAACTCTTGGCAACAAACTCGACTATGTATCCTTCCACCATAGTATTTACCCAAAATTCAAATGCTCTTGCTAGATCATTATCCAACTGGCGAAGAAGTGTGATATCCAATGGAGTCCAGCTGCAATGACCTATCATCAATCCAACTGGCTGGTTTTGTCCCTTCAGCCTTCTTAACCAATTATACAAGTCTTCTAGGAACTTGCACCAGAAAATTTCATACTGATCATTGGTGCTATCAGCATATAAAATCCCCTCACTCACTTTTCCAATCAATTGATTTCTTTGGATTGCCTGCTCTGCCATGAACTGATCCACTTTATGATTCCACTAATCCTTGATCTCTCTATTGAATATCCTTGACACCATGGTTTGAACTAGTTCTCGTAGCTTTAGGTCCCAGCAATGGAACCATTTATTGGCTTGAAAGAGTCATCAGGGGGAAAATACCTTAGGTTTAGGTGCAGAGGGCCAAAAATGGTCCATTTTAGTCTAGGACAATGCCGACATTTTCACCTCTCCTAAAATGGCAAGCAGTCTCACCTGAGGTGTGTCACAATTGAAAGGGAGAAAGGTTCAGCGTGGAGTCAAGGAAGCATTAAACGGCTTCAATCAATCACATATATATATATATATATTCATTGTGCATAAACCATATATAACAACATAACAGAGATAATACTAGAACTACTGATCACATGTACTAGATGGAACATTCAAAAATTTTAGAGATCCATCCCATAGAAGGGGCTCATACACATCATAGCTCACAACTAGTCTAGCTGTTATTTATATTAACTTAATAGTAAACATTACAATATAAGTTCAGAATTTGCCACAACCAACTACAAGGAATACCCGACTCATCTCCACAGGTTCAGTTCAGCATCAAGGCCCACACCTACCAGAGTCCTGCACTCTGCTATCCATCTACTGCAATTGGATGCCCTCCCGCATGCTCCCGCAACCTTACCGTCCTTCGTCAACCAACCGAATCCTTCTCCTTTTCTGGCCCTTTCATTTTATACTCTTTTCTGCTTCCTAGACTACCAGTTCCTACTCTGTTGCTCTTCCCCTCGGCTGCTCTTGCACCTTCCTACCCCCTCAACTGCCTTTACCTTCTGATGCCACCTTGCTGCAACTCTTCCACAACTACCTCTTTCGCCACCCAACCGTTGCTGCCATCGGTTTCCTTCTCATCCTTCGGGTAGCCAAAATTGGTCAAAACCTTTCCAAAATTAAATGAAAGCCCCAACACTCGAAGAGCCACATAACTCACAAAACATATTTTTTGGAAAATTGGAGTAATTCTACACAATGAGACAAATTTGAGGTTTCATTCCAAGTAATGGGGGTTGGATTTAAGGGAGATTTTTTTCTTAGATGCGAAATATGAGGGGAAGTTGCGATGGATGCAAATGAGTTTTAGAAGGAATGAGATTTTAAGGCACTTAGAAGGAAACAAATAGCTGATGAGTGGTAGGAAAAGAAGTTGTTAGTCTTCTAGAATAGCAGTAGGTTTTCTTCTACAATGAGTATCTTGATCCAAAGAGGGATTTATTTCAAAAACCTACCTTGCAACCTGTACTTAAGTATTTCTTTGTCTTTGGATATGGACTGATGATTATTTGCACCAAATTCAATAATATAACACTCTAGATCTGCTTGAACCCAAAAGTCAATAACTCTGGTCATTTCAGTATCAAGTCATTGCAAAGGAGCTATATCGATAATGGTCTAAGTTCTACAAATTCAAAGGAGTTTTCGAATTCTCATCTTGATCGATAGTATTCTCAACCAATTATACAACTCCTCAAGAAACTTTCACTAGAAAAATTCATACTGGGTGCCTACAATTTCTGTAAATAATATTTCCTCTTTAGCCCACTCTTTATTTTGTCTTACTAAGTTTGTTATAGGATAAACAAATCAATCTTCTCATACCACCTCTCTTGAATATCACCTTTGAGAATCCTAGACATCATGATCTAGTTCCCCTCAAAATACTCAGGTCTGGAAAATGGAACCATTTGTTTGCAGAATTTTTTACTTTACAGACCCTCGGTTTGACCTCAAGTTCCCAACATATATCTCTTTGTAGTATAGCACAATGTCAACATTTTATTTCCTCCGCGAGGGAGAAACCTCTCAACCAAGGTGTGCCAAGATGTCTAAAGATAGTGGGGAATGCTAGATAGTTTCTAGGTTCAAATTACAACATACGTAATCCATTATTAATTTATATATTCAAAGAATTGAAAAGTTTGTCCATAATAAAAAAACCAGAATAGATTCAGAATAGAGAAATGTAATTTATTTTTAAATGGCTAACTTAACAGATCAATATACATTCCATGAAACTCATAATAATACACACAACACCTTATTTATATTATCATAGTCGGGCCATTACATTAATGATGTGCAAAAATGCGTGAGATATTTTAGAAGAATAGGAAATTTAACCAAAAAAAAAAACATATTACAAGAAAACACAAGCACAAGGCTTTAGGTTTCATTCCAACAAAGTTTCAGCATAACCTTGATCCCTCTCTCCCTCAACTTGTTCCCTATTGCCTTATATAGATTTCCTTCTTCATTCTGATCCACGTTGGCTTGATCGGTCCACTTTGATCCCTTTGACGGAATCTAGGTACTTTGATCCATATCCTCTTGATCCTTTCAAAACTATCACTTAGATCCTTCTTCCATGACTTTAGCAAGTCCTAAGATAACAACTTTTGATCTCCACCTACCACTTTCTCTTCTTTTTTTTTTCTCAACTTTCAACCTATTATACCATTTTCCTTTCCTTCTTATGTAAATCACTTTTCCAAGTATTTTCCAACCAAAATTTATCAAAATTTCCCAAAAGATGAAGGACCTGACATCCATCTTAAGGTAGGTGCCTCAACAATTTGTTGTTTTCAATATCTCAAAATATTTTTGATAGTCAAAATCCCAATGAAATTCACAATATTTGGTGAGTAATTTGAAAAGTGGTGAAACACGTTTTGTGAATTTTTCTATAAACCTTATATAGTAATCTTTGAATCCTAGAAAAATCCTTACATCCTTTTGACGTTTAGGTACCAAAATTTTGGAAATTACTTTAATCTTTGTTGAATCCACCTTAATACTAGAACCTAAAACGTAATTTGCAAAAACAATTCCTTTATTAAATGTCATAAAACATTTTTCATTGCTTAATGAAAGATTAGTCTCTAGACACTTAATAAGGACTTTTCTATTCTTTTTAAAGCTTCTTCAAAAGTATTTCCACAAACAATATAATCATCCATATATAAGTCTACACAATCATGGATCATGTGAGAAAATATATGTAATACCTCCCTTTGAAATATAGTAGGTGCATTACACAATCCAAAAGGAAGTAGTTTATAAGCATACATACCCCATGGACATTTGAAACTTTTATTATCTTGATCTTTAGGTGCTATTTGGATTTGATTAAATCTATTTAATCCATTAAGAAAAGAAAATTATTCTTTTCCTGCTAATGTATATAGAACTTGATCAATTAAAGCTAATGGGAAATGATCTTTTAAAGTTTATTTTTTCAATTCTTTGTAATCAATACAAACTCTCCACTTTCGATTCTTTTTGGCATAATAATTAATGGTAAAACTAACTAGATATCCTAAATTAGATAAATAAAGTTTACATTGAGCAATGTTTTGAGTTCTTTAACAATTTCCCTCATATTAGGATTTGTAATTTTCTAAGGTTGTCTTATAATTTGGACGTTCTCTTATATATAAATATGATGCATTCAAGTAATTGGAGTGGTTCCTTTCATGTTTGTATATTCCCATGCAAACATAGAGGAATGTTTTTGCAACATCTTAATCAATTGTGCTTTTTGAAATTCCTCCAGGTAATTAGTAATATTTAATGTTTTTCTCAGACTAATTTCTATAAGACTATTGCCAAATTTCTCCATTGAATTTAATTATAGCTTGGATTGACATGATGAAATGCCTTCAATACTAAAATTTTCTTGAAAACTTTGCTCTAAAATATGCACACAATAATTTTGTTTAAAATATTGATAAAAAATAACAATTATTCATAAGATTGATTAATTGATTTTCCTCATAATTTTTTGAGATAGTTAAAACTAGTTGAATATCTTCGTAATATTCATCATTATCCTCAATCCTTTTTTCATTTCCTAATTCATCTATTTCTCTTGTTGGTGGATATAATGTAAACATTTTCATTAAAGTTCCACTTGAAATAATTATGTCACCATATATATAGTTAATAAATGCATCGACCATGGCTAACCATATCCTTCCTAGTATCAATGGATGACATCCTAGATTGGACTTTGGAGTTAATATCATGAAATCAACTAGATAGTCACGTGAATCTAGGGATACGAGTACATATTCTAATATACCCTCTTGCTTAATGGGAGACCTATGTGATCCCCGGATGCGGGTGATATGTGAGACGGGACAGGCGTGGGTGGCTGGACACATGCTGACCTTTGGCCATCACATGGCACCCACGGTAAACACCAGGAAAGGATGCAGGCGGTTTAAAGCAAAGAGGCATGGGACAGTAAATGCCTGGAGAGGTTATTCGGCCCAGAGGATGGCAACAGTTATGGCGGATGTGATCCCGAGCAGGGTAGGTGAGGACGATAGGGATAAAATAAGGTATGAATGGGGAATGTTGGTGGTTATGCAGACGACTGGCCTCTCTGTCCTCGTAGAGATACCTTCTCTGTCGGACGGGCTCCTCACTTGTTCGACTCTGGTAGCAGAGAGTCTGGTTTATCCCGCAGCTTGCTGGAATTCTTGTCCCTCAATGGTGATACCTCGACAGCGTATGCTTAGCTGTCGAGGCACTTCCAGAGGGGGAGTCTCATGCAGGCATGATGGGGACAATGTTTGCCATTGCTGCCACTGCAATCTTGCTCGCTCTACTGGAGCTAACCCCCTCCATTCTAGTCAATTCTTGGATGCAGGGGCTTCAAGCTCGGCTACCTTGCCAGCCTTCGGCTCCACCATCTTCAATTTCACCAGCTCCACAAATAATCCATGGATTAGCACGCATGTCTCTATCATGTTCATCTAAAATGCACAAGACGATGACGACTCCCTAGATGAACAAAGGCAACGGATGAATGTCAACCTGGGGCAAGCTGCGCAGGCTCCTGAAGCTGATAAGGAGCAGGAGGTAAAGGGACCGGCTTCAGACCCAGAAAATGCTAAGCAAACTCAGAACGTTCAAAGGACAGAAGCTGGGGAAGTGGTAGCGACATTTCCTACCGATGCTGAAGGAGAAGCCTATGGGTGGTGCCGAATTGAGGAAGAACAAATGGACGAATGAGGATGCCTGCACTCAAGGTTCTTTTGGCTTTTTGCCTAGTCTCCTGGTCTTATATGCTATTTGTCTTTGGTTAAGTTCTAACCTCAAATCTTATGGTCGCTTTCGCTTTATGTTTTGTCATCTCTGTATCGGAATTTTTGTTAATGGATCGGGTAAGAACAGTCTCCCCTGCGAGGGAGGAAATGGATGGTGCCCCTGTGTGGGCTTACTCTGGTGGTCAATCTCCTTTTTGTCTGATGCCCCTATGTGGGCTTGCTACTTTGGTCAGTCTCCGTTTTTAGTCTGTTACCCATGCGTGGGCTTGCTTCTGTGGTCAGTTTCGGTTTTAGTCTGGTGCCCCTGCGTGGGCGAGCTCTTGCTTTTGTGTTTGGAGCATTATCGGCTCTCGGGTATCATGCCCAGAGCCTGTTTCTCAATGGTTTCACCATGATTTTTAATACACAACTGCTTTATTGTTTTTGCAAGAATTGGAATAACCTTTATTGCTTAAAGTAAAGGGATTTTAATGCAAAAATTATTTAAAGAATCTAGCATATCATAATTACGAAAATTTTAATTGTTTCTTTACACCTTTATCTATTTGTAATCTCTTCAAAAAAGGAGGGTGTTGTAAGGATACATAGGACTGCTCAAATAGAGGAGTGGTAGGAGTTGGTATTATTTGATTTTCATCTAGTTGGTTAGGAATTTATTCCTTTTGAGGAGTCTCCTCCTTTTCATGATTTTAATCCTCCTTACGTTCTTTAATGACAACAAGAAGATTTTTATTTTCTAAAAATCTCTTAGACCTAAGATGGATACCATTCAAATATATGGGAGCTATCATGTAATTTTGGAATCTTTGTACTCCAACACTATAAATGGGTCGCTGAGATACTTTACTATTGGAGTTTGGGAGAATTTTTGTCGGTAATTGATTTTTTCTATGAGGTAATCAAGTGGGTGGTAATGCAAGAGGTTGACATGTAGTCAATTGTGGGTGAAGTTAAGGTTATGGATGTTTTGGTGGTGGAGAGTAATATTGAGATTGATATTGAGGGTATTGAGGGAAAGATTGAGGATATAGTTGGAACGAGTGTGTTCCAACTATTTTGAGGTTGTTGTGCGTAATATTGAAATTGTGAATTGGTATCTGGCATCCTACTTGGTTGGGGAGGTTTCTAAGGCCTTTTAGGAGAAACAAAGAAAAGTTTTTTTGTTATTTAGCTTGCTCCACTATCTTCTTGGTAAATATATTTCAACTCAACGAGTGATGGGCAATCCTTTGTAGCATGTGATTATGCACAAATAACACAAATTTCAATATTTTCAAGTGGGAATTCTATTAATGCATGCTCCTTTCTACATCGAGGACATTTCTCAACTTTTTTCTTGTTTTGCATTCAAACGTATCAATTTTTTCACTAATATTACAAAGAATGTTTGTTTTAAAATTATCAAGAAAAGTGTGTTAGGTCCCTATAATACTAGTGATTCCCCCATTACTATTGTCATTGTAGCCCTTATTTTTATTGTTGTGCCCTTAAATTATTATTTTTATGTCGGCTTTGATTATATTGTGAGCTCTTAGACTCCTATATATAGAAAGGAGGTTTTGTCATTTGTATCATTTGAGAATTATTCATTTGCATAATTTAAAGGAATTTTCTGCCTCAAATATGTTGATTTTTAAGTCATTGCTATATCGTTTCTTCTATTTTGTGAGCTGGTTGCATAACAATTGGTATCAGAGTTTTGGATTCTAGGGTTTTATTGCTCCAAATAGGTCATCATGGATTTTTCTCTATAAACATTTTTATACGATGGTTTAGAAGCTAAAATTAAAACTCATTTGAGCCTAAATCTCAATCAACCTCGGGTCCAAATTTCAGATCTTGTCTTGCTATATTTTCGTAGATAGGATGCAAGGAAATTAGGGTTTTTGTAGGCTCCCGAATTATATCTCAAACAGGTGACCCGGGGAAAATCGTCATAACTTTCTGTCTGAGCATCAGATTTAAATTTCATAAAAAAACCAAAGAAATAGGGCACCATATAGTTTTCTTTATCTCGATATTGAGTCCTAATGTTGAAACAGTGACACTTGGAACTTCGTACAAGTTCGCTCTACTCAAATAGTCTATAATCAGGTCATCGTGGGAACTTTGGTATTACTCTTCCTTGGAGAATCCTATATTGATCAAACTTATGGTGTTGGAAAGAGGACTCAAAAGGCTACCACAGGACACAACAAACCTTTGAGATATGCAATTATAGAGTAGATTCAATATTGAGCTCCTACAAAGTGAAAAAACGATGTGTAGTTTTTTTTTTTAATTTTGCATAAGTTTGGTTGAAAAATTAGTTTGAAGGAATTCAAAGGGCATAGTGAAGCATTATTATCATTAATTGATGCCCCAAAGATAGAAAATGGAAACACCTAGTAAGAAACCTGAAATTTCTAGCATGACGTGTGAAGAAGAGGAAGAAATGCAACATTATATATCAAAATTACGAGACCAAGTGCAACAAAATTCACTCTCACAAAAAATAATAGAAGCTAGTATGGATGGTTTAAAGAGAGGTGTGGAAGCTAAGATGAATGGAGTGGAAGTTAATATGGATGGTTTAAAGAAAGGCATGGAAGCTAATATGGATGATTGAAAGAAAGGTGTGGAAGCTAGGATGTATGGTATAGAAGAAAGACTTGAAGGCAACATGGACGATTTGAAGAAAGATTTGACAAAGTTGCTACAAGAAATTCTTACTAATGGTGAAAGGGTAGTAAATGAAACTCACGATGATAAAAAAAGAAATATTAATCATGATTTAATATACTCTAACGTTGGATTGAAGACCCAAAATGTTCCAAAGATTGATATGAGGAAGTTTGAAGGCAAGGATCCTGTAACATGGATACTACAAATGGAGAAATATTTTGATCTCCATAATGTGCAAAACACACAAAAGGTACACATTGCAACTTCATATTTGGAACCAAATCAGTTTGTATGGTATCGATGGCTTTTCTCTTGTAAACAAATTGTCACTTGGGAAATTTTTATAGAAGAAATGATAGCACATTATGAGGATACAAAAAGAAACACTTTTTTTAGCCAATTGATAAATCTCAAACAAAAGGGTTCAATGATGGAGCACATTGAGGACATCAAAAAATTGAATACAAGGGTAAAACATATTCTAGAGGAGGATAGGGTTGATGTGTTCATAGGGACTTTAAAGGATAACATCCAACATGAGGTTCACCTTTGGGAACTTGATTCATTGGAGAAGGAATTCAGGTTGGCAAGAAAAATGGAAAGAAAAATTAGGGCAACAAGGAAGCCTACCACTCACAACTATAAAGATGGAAGTGATGTTTCCCCTAGCCTTATACAACTTACAAGGTTGACACCATAACAATTGGAAGAAAAAATAGAAAAACAACTTTGTTATCGTTCCAATAGGAAATACACTAAAGGTCATAAGTGTGCTGAGAAGAAATTATTTTACATAGATTGTGAAGAGGAGGACGAAAATGAACAAGAAACATCAAAAGAAGAGGATATACACCAGGAACAAACCCTAGAGAAACAAGAAATGAATTTGGCCATATCTTGTAATGCATCAGTGAGAATTACCACTCCTCAAACTATCAAGATATAAGGGCATATCAAGAAGAAAATGGTAATATTATTAAGTGATTCGGGAAGAACCCATAATTTTATTCATTGTAAGATATCCAAGGAATTGAATTCCTTCCTATATCCAGCACTAGAGTGTCAAGTGATCGTTGCAAGTGGAGGAACCATAAATTGCTCCGAAAAGTACCATAATGTCAAGCTATCCATGGGAGGATATATATTGAGTAGCCCAATGCTTTCCATTCCAATGGGTGGTGTTGAAGTTGTACTAGGGGTGCAATGGCTACAATCCTTGGGTACAATAGCTTTTAATTTTCAAGAACTTTTCATGAAATTGTTTTGGAAGGAAAGGAAGTTGAATTAAGGGGTATCACAAGGAAACCAGGAAAGGTAATCATCTCTAACATAATGATAAATCTTCTAAGGAAAGAAAAATGAGGTGTAATTGCAAGTCTATGTTCGCTAGAGGTTCCCACATCGAATACATCTATTTCTCTAGATCTCCATAAAGTGTTGGACCATCATTCCAATGTATTTGAGACTCCCAAAGGCCTCCCACCTATTCACAATCATGATCATGCTATTCATTTGATTCCAGGAAGTGTTACTCCAAGCATCAGGCCTTACAGATATCCCAATGCCCAAAATAGTGAAATTTAATGTATGGTTGCAAAAATGCTAGAGGCTGGTATAATTCAACCTAGTCAAAGTTCTTTCTCTACTCCAGTAGTGTTGGTGCACAAGAAGGACAGATCATGGCGCATGTGTCTAGATTATAGGGAGCTCAACAAGATCACTATTAAAGATAAATTTCCCATTCTTGTCATTGATAAATTATTGGATGAATTCCATGGATCAATTTACTTCATTAAGTTGGATCTTCATTTAGGATATCATCAAATCATAATGAAGGTTGAAGACATTTTGAAAGCATATTTTACAACTCATGAGGGCCATTATGAATTTATGGTCATGCCTTTTGGCCTTACCAATGCACCTTCTATATTTCAAGGTTTGATGAATTCTATTTTCAAACCTTTCCATAGAAAAATTGTGTTAGTATTTTTTTATGATATATTAATCTACAACAAGTCTTGGAATGATCATGTTCAACATGTTTACAAGGTGCTCAAACTATTTTAGGAGAAACACTTATATGAAAGGAGTTCCAAATGCTAATTTGGAGTACAAGAGGTGGAATATCTAGGTCATATTTTATCTCATGAAGGTTTTAAGGTAGACCCTAGCCAAATTAAAGCCATCATGGAATGAAAATCCCCACATCCATAAAGCATTTGCGAGGATTTCTCGAGTTGACAGGGTATTATCGCAAGTTTGTTAGGAATTATGGGAGAATAGCAGCACGTCTAACAACATTATTGAAGAAAGATGCATTTTCATGGACTCCAGAAGCAAAAAAGGCCTTTGAACATCTTAAAGAGGAAATGTGCCAAGTACCGGTGTTAGCTAAGTCAAACTTCATAAAAACCTTTATTATGGAATTCGATGCCTCAGGAAATGGAATTGGCGTTGTTTTAATGCAAGAAGAAAGACATGTTGCTTCTAAAAGTCATCCAATGAAAGGAAAGTATTTACACAAATATATTTATGAGAAGGAAATGTTGGCAATACTACATGCACTTAATAAATGGTGACCCTACCTAATGGGAAGACACTTCAAGGTAAAAATGGATCATGACAGTCTTAAATACTTTTTAGAACAAACATTATCTTCAGAAGAGTAGAAAAAATGGGTCACAAAGATGTTGGGTTATGACTTTGAAATCATATATAATAAAGGGAAGAAAAATGTTGTGGTAGATTCACTCTCAAGAAAGGATGGGGATGTGGAAGCACTCCTTTGCACCATTTCTATGATCTAATGAGATTAGATAAATGAGCAAGGGATGAAGGGAATAATGACAAAGAAGTGAGGGCGCTCATTCAAAAGTTACAATAAGATCCTAGTACATCTGATACATTTAGCTAGAAAAATGATTCATTATGGTACAAAGATCTCTTATACCTATGTAATAATTCCCGACTCATAAAAAATATTCTTATGGAATTGCACACCTCTCCCTTCCTAGGGCAATTAGGATTTTTAAAAACTCACCACAAGGTTTTATCATAGGTTTACCCAAGTCCAAAGGAAAGAGTGTCATCATGGTGGTAGTTGACATACTTACCCTGTATGCACACTTTTGTGCATTATCTCATCCATTTAAAGCTAGTACAGTTTCTACTACATTTATGGAAACAATTCAAAAGCTACATGGAAACCCAAAGATTATTGTAAGAGACAAAGATCCCATTTTCACTGGAAATTTTTGGACAAACTTATTTTCCTTTCGTGGTACTTAGTTAGCTCATAGCTCATCTTGTCATCCTCAATCTAATGGGAAAACTGAGATAGTAAACAAATGTTTGGAAGGATATATTTGTTGCTTTGTATTTGATAAATAGACAAAATGGGTCAAATGGTTTCCTCTGGCTGAATGGTGGTATAACACTTCCTTCCGTACTCCAACAAAAATGACCCCATTTATGGCACTTTATGGATATCATCCACCATCCGTCACATCATATTTAAGAGAAAATTATGAGATTCAAGCAGTGGAAGATCACATCAAGCATGAAAAACAAGTTCTCCAACTCTTAAAGGATAACCTCACTTTGGCACAAAATAGAATGAAACAACAGGCATATCAACATCGCAGAAAAAGAAGTTTTGATGTAGGTGATTGGGTATTCCTACGACAACAACCATATAAACAAATTTCACTCAAGCAAGTTAAGAAGGATAATAAATTATCACCAAAGTATTATGGTTCATACAAGGTGTTGCAAAAAATTGGTACTATGGCATAAAAATTAGAGCTTCTTACAACTTCCCGAGTGCACCTAGTTTTCCATGTTTCATGCTTAAATAAGGTTATAGATGACAAGCTACTAGTTCAAACAATATTGCCAGAACTTTATGAGGAAATCAAATTGGAACCCGAAACAGTGACAAAAATAAGAACTTGACAACTCTGAAATTGATCAATTTCAAAGTATCCCATCAAGTGGAAGAACTTACCCGCTGAAGATTCTACATGGGACGATGAGAATTTGATACAGAAGCATCCAGAACTACTCAAGCAATTAGGACAACATGTTTTTTAGGGAGAGGGGCATGTTAGGTCCATATAATGCTAGTGATTCCCCCATAGTCATTGTGGCCCTTTTTATCATTGTTGTGCCCCTATTGTCCCCATTTTGTTATTATTGTGCCCCATAGAAGCCCACTATTGTTATTGTTGTGCCCTTATATTATTATTGTTATGTTGACTTTGATTATAGTGTGACACCTTAGACTCCAATAAATAGAAAGGAGGTTTTGTCTTTTGTATCATTTGAGAAATTTTCATTTGTGTAATGTAAAGGAGGTTTCCTCCTCGAACATGTTGATTTTGAAGTCGTTGCTCTATATTTTCTTCTATTTTGTGAGATGGTCGCATAACAAATTACCAAGTTTAGTGAAACTTACCAATATTTATGTATATTTACTTACTCGTGCAATGGATGGATCCTTGTGACATCTTCCATGCTTTTTTTTTCCTCTTCATAAGCATTTGAACAACCTGCAATTTGTTTCAAATGATAATTGAGTCACATTTCCTTTACCCATTAGGTTAAGGAGATCAATAAAATCATCCCTTATAGATATAAGTAAGATATTTTTCAATGTATCAAATCCTAAATTATGTATTTTTTCTATCTTAAGATTATACGAAAATCTCTTTACCAAATCCTCAAGACTCCCATCTTCTCTTCTAGTTGTTTTAAATATTTCATCTTTAAGGTCATGATGTATAAAATAGTATTTATTCTAAAGGAAAAATTCTCCTTTCATCCCATGATCTTATCGAATTACTATATAGACCCATAAACCATTTAACAACTCCATCTTTAAGTGTTATGAAACCAGCTCACAAAAAGATAGAAAATATAGTTGAACACCTTAGACTTCAGCCTCTTCGAGGGGGAAACCTCATTTGCATTACACAAAAGAACAATTCTTGGATGATACAAATGAAAATACCAGACTCCTATATATAGGAGTCTAAGGGGTCATAATATAATCAGAGCCGACATCACAATAATAATGTAAGGGCATAATAATAACAATAGTGGGCTTCTATGGGGCACAATAGTAATAATATGGGGACTACATGGGTGAAACAATATAATAAAGGGGTTGTACTAATAACAATAAAGGGTTACACTAGTATTATAGGGGCCTAACATGCCCCTCTCCTTCAAAAGGTGTTGTCCTCAACGCTAGAGTAGTTTTTGATGCTTCTGTATAAAAATTTTGTCCTCCCATGTGGAATTTTTAGTGGGTAATTTCTTCCACCTGATGATATACTCTAAAATTGATTGATTTCCTAGCTATCTGGTTCTTGTTTCTATGATTTCTCTAGGTTCCAATATGATTTTTCCTTCCTCTTCAAGTTTTGGCAATATTGTTTGAAGTGGGATATTCTACAAATTTTGAATGAGTGGCCACACTTCTTTGTCCTTCTTCCATTCATCCCTTGCTTCATTTATCCAATTTGGTTGGATAATAGCAATAGCACAAAAAAATGCTTCAACATCCTCATCCTTTTTTGAGAGTGAATTTGCAACAAAAAATTTCTTCCCTTTTCTGTAGATGATGTCAAATTCATAACCCAACATATTTGTGACCGATTTTTTATGTTCTTCTAATGATAATATTTGTTCTAAAATGTATTTAAGGCTATCATGATCCATTTTTACCTTGAAGTGTCTTCCCATTGGGTAAGGTCGCCATTTCTTAAGTGCATGTAGTATTTCCAACATTTCCTTCTCATAAATAGCTTTGCTTGAGATGTAACCATAAAAATACCCAATCACCTACATCTAAACATTTTTCACTACAATGTTGATCTACCCGTTTTTTTCATTTGATTATGCACCAAAGTGGCGTTATCTTTTAAAAGTTGGAGAACTTATCATTGATGCTCGATGTGATCTTTCACTGCTTGAACATTTTTCTTCTTGATATTTCCTTCTATCTTGAGAGTTTGAGGAGTGGTAATTTCTTTCAATGCTTTACAAGACATGGTCAGATTCATTTCTTGATGCTCGATGTGATCTTTCACTTCTTGAACATATTTCTTCTTGATATGTCCTTCTATATTGATAGTTTGAGGAGTAGTAATTCGAGCCAATGTATTACAAGATATGGTTGAATTCATTTCTTCTTTCTCGATTTGATCTTTCACTTCTTGAACCTTTTTCTTCTTCATATGTCCTTCTATCTTGAGAGTTTAAGTGGTAATTATTGCCAATGCTTTACAAGATATGGTCGGATTCACTTCTTCTTGCTCTGGTGTTGGGTCCTGGTGTATATCCTCTTCTTTTGAGGCTTCTTGATCCTTTTCTTCCTCCTCTTCATACTCTATGTAAAATAATTTCTTCTCAACACACTTATGACCTTTAGTGCATTTTCTATCAAAATTGTAATAAATCCCTTTTTCTCTTTTTTCTTCTAATTGTTGTGGTGTAAGCCTTGTAGGTCGTGGAAGGCTAGGAGAAGAAACACTTCCATAATTATAGTCATGAGTGGTGGGATTCCTTGTTTTCATAATTTCACTTTCAATTTTTCTTTCCAACTCGAATGCATCCTCCAATATATCAGGTTCCCAAAAACGATCCTCATGTTGAACATTATCCTTTAAAGTCCCTATGAAGACATCAATCCTTTGCTTCTCTGGAATATAATTTACCCTTCTATTCAATTTTTGAAAGTATTCAATGTGCTCTTCCATTGAAACCTTTTTTTTGAGATTTATCAATTGGCTAAAGAAGGAGTTTCTCTTTATATCCTCATAATGTGCTATCATTTTCTCCATAAAAATTGGCCACGTGACAAGTAGTTTATGAGAACAAAGCCCTTTATACCATAAACATTGATTCGGTTCTAAATAATTATATGCAATACATACCTTTTGTAATAGAGGTACACCATGTAGATCAAAATATTTCTCCATATGTAGTATCCAATTTACCAAATCATTGCCATCAAACTTCCTCATCTCGTTTTTTCTTGATTTTAGGACCTCGATCTTGAAATGACTATAACTCTATAACTTTGGATCTTCTAGTTCTGAAATCATGGCATGCAGTAGCCCTTTGCTTCCTCTTTCTAATTTCACCAATCTAATCCAAATTTTATTCTCCAAGGAAGAGTTATGCCAAATCTCCCATGATGACTTGATTATAGACTAGTCCAATAGAGCGAAATTGTATGACATGATACGTGTCACTGTTTCTACCTTTGGATCTAAAACATGTGCACAAGAAACAACAATCCATCCTCTTTCTGTAACTCCTTACGAAATTTCAATCTGATGCTCAAAGAGAAAGTTATGATGATTTTCCCCAGGTCACCTGTTTGGAATGTAATTCTAGGGTCTGCAAAAACACTAACTTCCAAAAACTATATCTCAAAAAATATAGAGAGACAGGATCTGAAATTCGGAGCCAAGGTTTAGACCGGTTTTGTCTCAAATGGGTTTTGTTCTTAGGTTCTGAAATTTCGTAGCGAGATAGTTATAGTGAAAATCCCACGATGACCTATTTGGAGCAGCGAAACCCTAGAATCCACAGCTCTAATGCCAAATGTTATGAAACCAGCTCACAGAAAGATAGAAAAGATAGTTGAACTCCTTAGAATTCAGCCTCCTCAAGGGGAAAGCCTCCTTTACATTACACAAAAGAACAATTCTTGGATGATACAAATGAAAATACCTCCTTTCTATATAGAGGAGTCTAAAGGGTCATAATATAATTAGAGTGGACATAACAATAATAATGTAAGGGCATAATAATAACAATAGTGGGCTTCTATGGGGCATAATAGTAACAATATGGGGACTACATGGGTGTAACAATATAATAAAGGGGTTGTACTAATAACAATAAGGGGTTACACTAGTAGTATAGGGGCCTAACATTAAGTGTGGATGGAAACAATTTTATATTTTAAGAAACAAGTAAATAACCATAAGATCTACATAATACTTCAAATTCAAAGAGAAATATGTTTAGGTATTCTATTCTCATATCATAGAAGTTAGTAAGTACTGATGGTGAGATTTTCTTCATACGAACATTAGTATCGGTATCTTGAATGGGGAACGCATAAGGATCCTCTTCATGGTAATTGTGTCTATCATTGCCTCTTCCTCTACCTCTACCATCTCTTCCACCATAAAGTGGGGGTCTTCTTCCTTATCTACCATCTCTAGGTGGTGGTGATTCTAATTCCTCATCCTCCTCATATTATTTTTTCATTACGATTTGGAGGAAATTTTCTCCTTCACCTTCTACCATGGGTTTAACCTATTTGTATCATGTACATTTTTTATTTGTTATATTATATATATATACATATATATATATATATATATATATATATATATATATATATATATAATATATATATATATATATATATATAAAGTAAAGATATAAAAATAATAAAAGAAAAATAAAAGGGAAAAAAATCCGATTGAAAATGGCACACTAGTATAAATGTGTCCTTGAATGTTATTAGTTGCTAATTCATTATTTAAACATCCTGCATTGATGTATCAACCTCACAAAATTTTCATAACCCCCTTCTCCAAAACCATAAACCACCTACCCTCCCTAAAACTATCGCTCATTCGGTCTACTGCCGCTAATGATCGATCACCATTTCACTCATGCCATCTATCAATTCTTCATTCATTTGAAATAATTTAATCATTATACTACCATTTGATCATTGTGGCTAAAGCCTCACTCCCATCAATGTCTATTCCAGACATACCCTTGCCTCAGACGGTTGAATCGCTAAAGAATATAAATTAAATACATTGTCTTTTTTCATTCTTTTCATTCATTCACCTTGCAACCACACAAATTTGTTACGAGTAGTATCAGCGTACATCATCTATCACTACATCAGCCAGTCAATTTTATTGTAAAAAAATGTTTTATTATTAAATTTTCTCTTTTAGTATGTCGTCTTCTAAAGGGAAACCAATGATAGTTGCAGAAAACCCATTGCTATCCCCCGTTATAGAATTAGATAAACTTCCCTTAGTTGACCAGCAATATAATATGTTTGAAACACAATGTGATTTTGACCTCTATGAACTTCACAATTGGGAAAAATATAAATTTTTAGATGCTAGTGATGGATTGAGTATATGGGACTCCTTCCTTCCTCAATTCATTTTCCCTCAAACTCATTCCTTCCCTGAATTTGTAGCCTAGTGTCACTTTAGGTATACCTCGATTCAAAGAGATATCACCGCCTAAAATAATGATATCTTATTTACAATTTCCCCTTAGTAAATATGCAAAATTCTTCAGAACAAACCCTCAGCACCTCTGCACCCTTTTTTTTGTATATTCTCTCATGAAACCTATTAGAAACTTAATTTACTTGAGAGAGTCAAAGTATTTGAAATATTTTTACCTGAAAATGTTGAATTTCCAACAACAAATGCACCATATCCTTCCTCATTGTTTTCGGAAATTACTAGATAGTTTATTGCAATGATTTCATGTTTGTTAGGTTATCCAACCACTCAGTGGGTCAATGAAGTAATTGTGGGATTTTTCTCATTGCTTTTAGTAGCTGATAAACCATCACTTATGTTTAATTATAGTCAACTTTTGGCAAAATTTATTCATGATCACTTTGTGAAATTTTCTATTAAAGGGGCCTTCAAATATAAATAATTTTTTCTTTACATGTTCCTATTTTATCAAGCAAACAGATTTGAATTTCCATTACAAAAGCTAGATGAACAAGGAAATCCTTAGTCTATAATTCGTTAGACTTCCTTGGTGAGAAGGAAACTAATGAATTTTCTTTCAGTGATTATGTAAATTAGTTTATACATATGGCTTTGTGCTTGCTTAGTAGTGATAGTATCCCTAGGATTTCACTTGAAATCAAAAGAATCCTTCACCTTAGTGAGCAGACATGAAGTGGAGATTGGTATTTATATCAGAAATACATAGAAATCATAACATATGGATATGATATTCCTCGATAAAGAATTCCAAAGTTTTTGCTAATCAAAATCTTTGCATTAGAATATATTAGACAGATGATGAACATGGATGAGATACATTTTGTATAAGGTGAAAAGAAGTCTCAATTTAAATTAAGAGCCCAAATTGGACCATTCATGTGTAACTAAATAGTAGCAGTGAAGGAGGCGGGCCTTCCCTTGAAATATATGAATTTTAAATTAAGCTTTATCTAGTCTTATGATCCCTTGGGCATTATTTATAAGTTAAGGGTAGAACGGAAAACTACACCTTATGCACACAAACCGAATCCGGAAATAGAACAATACATGAATCAAGAAGAGTGGCAATAAAATGCATTGCAAGAAGTAGAAGAAAAGGTTTTCATTTAAACAACATCACAAACTCCAACTCCACAAGACAAGTAGACTTAGAGAGTAAGGGAAGGTGTTTCTCATGCTATGTCAGAAATTTAAGAGAGATTTCATAATGTTTAAAAAGAAAAAAAAAACAAATCCTCTTGAAGAACATTTTCAGGAAGAAATTTCATAGGAACAAACAACATTGGCACTTACAGGTCCCCATGCTACACTTTTTCCAAGAATTGGGTATATTTTCTCAAGTTCTCCTATATCATCAGTTTCTCAACGTGCATTAGAAACATCTCAGACATGAGAGCCAACTCAAAGTGCAACAAAACCGAGTATTCTCACTGGATAGACGGATATTAAAAGGAAAAATGAAGAATTAAAGGCCACTACCTATTCTGAATTTTGGAAATAGACTTCATTTCTCAACATAGAATTATTTCTGCATTTGATACTGAGAAAGGACAGTTTCAAATGGCCTTCTTGGAACATAATGTTCCATGTCGTAGGACTGCATAAGATTATAAGAAATCTATTTTTTCTTTTGATACTAAAAAAATTCATGATATTGACCATATTGACTTACACAAGTAAGCTGGAGAAATGATTTGATCCATTATGAGTAGCTTAGCTATGGCAACATCCAAGCTGCAAGTTTCACTAAATAGTATTAAGTCACAGTTAAAGTTGGAAAAAACATCATCTCTAACTAAGGATATTAATATTAAATCTTTATAAGATATAGTGATTAATTTAGGATATGATCCTAGTGATGTGAAAGAAACTGAAGAAATGATCAAAAGAAAAAATATTGATATCCTAGCATTAAGGAAGCATCTTAAACTCCCTCCTATAGAGGATCTACAAACTAAAGAAGTTGGAGAATTGGAAAAGGACAAAGAAAAAATGTTCAAGATAATAGTTGAATAGAATATTCAAATACTGAAGATGGAGACTGAGTTGGACACATTATTAAAATTATAAGGAACGACAATTTAATGTATCAACAACGCTTCCCATAGTAATGACATCCATTACAGGTACTTTAACTACGGGAACTTCTATTGCAACAACCATTACATCAGAAACATAGTCAACTCATAGAGTAGGCTATTTAGCTAAATATTTGGGAGATTTATCATTAAAGGACCAAGATATTGAAAAGTTAAAACCTCAAATTAATAATCTTCAGGAGCAAAAAATAAAAACTGACAATTCTTACTTGCAGAAATATAGAAGAGTCATAGGTTGACTCAGAGAATAGTGGTCATTGAAAATGAGTTTGTTATTGCTCAAACTATTACACAATCTAAATAAAATATTTGGCTCGATATCAATGAATCAATAACTCAGTTATGGCCTTCAATAGAAATCATTTCCATTGTAAAAATAGCAACAAGAAATGCTAAAAATAGAAGTGATAAAAATAACACTACTATAAATATCATTTCAGGATACATTCCAATTTTAGTTAGTCCCTGAACTAAAACTGAGAATTAAAATTAAAATTTGATTTCAGTAGCTATTTGAAAAATAATTAATTAATTCATCTTGAATTAATTAGTTGAATAAAATCAAACATGAAGTCTATGTAAAGATATGCAACAATTTCCCCTTTGATTGAGGAAGTTATCCCTTGATTAAGGAGATCAGGATGAGTTGTACTTTGAGTTGTAATTAGTTAGCTTAGTTAAATAATTTAAGTCCAATTAGATTAGTTCCAACAATTTGTTGAATTGATTGTGAGTTCAGTTAGTTAATGCATGCATGCATGTAACTACTACACTTCAGATAACTAAATATTCTCTCATAAATAACTCATGCATTTTAGTTCAGTCAGAGACCCAATTTAGATCAGATGATGGGACAATGTACTATCAGTTGTAGGAATATTCTATTGTGGATATCTCTTGCATGTAGAAGGAATTCATTCCTTGGAGATTGCATACTTACTTCTGAGTTTGGTGAGTTGTGTGAGAGGTCAATTCACACAGGTGATAGCCAGAGGACCCAAGAGAAACTACGCAAGGAAATAGGAGGCTTAGAGGACTGTAGAAAGGAATATGTTGTGTCTATTCAATCTATGAGTAGCATTGAGGGATTGTATTGAGATCTGAATAGCTTGTGAGCTAAAGCTTTGTGTAATCTGGACATATTTCCACTTTTATGATAATACAGAGATCGAGGTTTTTAGCTGAGGCTTTCCCTAGAGTATTCTTCTGTGTTCATGTGTGATTGAGTTCTTATTCTTTGTTATGTGTGTTCTAATTGATCTTGCTCAAAATCGATTAAGCTTCTGCAAGTTTGTTTGTAGAAGTAGATCAAATATTTTTCTTTAGTATATTGCATTATCAAGTGATATACAATGGGGATTTCTACACGGTATCAGAGCAAAGGTGATCGAAGTGAAGAATAGTATACAAATAATGGAGAAGTTTGAAGTTTGAAGTTCCTGATTATATAATTCAAATTATTATCACATCTCAAATTTCACCAATGGTGTTCAATGTTTTGAGACTCGAGTATGCCCTTGATGGTAGCTCGAATTATATAGCCTGGAAGGATTGCATGGAAGCGGTAATAGAGGACAACAATTTAAAGGACTTCATTGATCAAGAATTCCCCAAGCTAGTAGCTGCTAATGCCCAAGAATTGGTGGAATGGAAGAAATGTTTGGCTAGAGCGAGGAGAATCATTCTGGAGGGAGCTCGAGACCACATTGTCTCGAGTCTCCATGGGAAGGAGACACCGTTTTCAATGTGGAAAACATTGAAGGATCTATATCAGAACAAAAATGATCAAAGGAAGCTCACGCTAAAAGAAAAGCTTCAAAAAATCAAGTGTAAACAGGGTGACATGATATCTACATATCTGAAGAAGATCACCACCTGCATGGATGAGCTTGGAAGTGTAGGGATCACAAAATTTGATGATGACATGGTGAGTCTTGCTCTCGTTAGTCTTCCTAAGAGCTAGCATAGCTACCAAGGTTCAGTAAATGGAAGAGACAAACTACCAGATTGGGAATGACTTTGGTCAGATCTGATGTAGGAGGAGATAATAAGAAGCACCAGAGATGGACCTTCATCAAAGAAAGATGATGAAGAAAATCTAGCCTTAGTGAGTAAGGAGAGGAAAGGGAAAGGGAAGGCATCCCATTCCAAATCCAGTTCTTCCCATAGTGGGAAGAAGATTGACAAATCAAAAGTGAGATGCTTTCATTGTCATGAGGTGGGCCATTATGCTACGAATTTTCCACAAAAGTAATCCAAGAAGGGATCCTCGAAGGGACTAGCCTCATACTTCGAATTGGATTTCACCCTCATCGCATGTATGAATTCATTGACGGTGGGGTGTGTTTGGCACCTGGATAGTGGAGCTTCATTCCACATGACCGACAACAAGAATCTTTTTAGTACCTTGGAGGAGAAGGACCTCCAGATGCACATTGAGATGAGCAATGATGGAAAGGACCATGTTTCAAGTGAAGGTATGTTTGTGTTTTAGAGGGAGCATGGAGCTCCTCTCACTCTGACTGATGTAAAGTATGTGCCAAGTCTGAAGAAGAATCTTGTGTCCGTCGCTATGCTGGAAGACAAAAGCTATGATTTAGTCTTTAGTAAAGGAAAGGCATTCCTGAGGCATATCAACACTGGGAAGACCAAGAGGATTGGGATTCGAGTAAAGAATCTCTACAAGCTGGAGGTAAGTGACTATGCTGCATTGAATTCCAAAGTAGAGTTGGTGCAGAGCCAAGATGATGGCGAGCTATGGCATAGAAGATTGGGCCACTTGCACCATGGGGCCTTGAAGATCATGCAACAAATTTCTACTAGATTTCCCAAGGGAAAATGTTGGGTCCTTATAACACTAGTGATTACCCCATTACTACTGTAGTTGTACCCCTTATTAATATTTTTGTGCCCCTATTGTCCCCATATTGTTATTACTGTGCTCCACAGAATCCCTCTATTGTTATTTTTGTGGCTTTATGTTATTATTGTTAGGTCCGCTGGGTTATATTGTGACTCCTTAGACTCCTATATATAGAAAGGAGGTTTTATCATTTGTATCATCGAAGAATTGTTCATTTATGTAATGTAAAGGAGGTTGGCCCCTCTAAGAGGCTAAATTCTAAGGCGTGGATCTATCTTTTCTATCTTTTCTTGGGTTGGTTTCATAACATTGGGTATCAGATCTTTGGATTCTAGGGTTTCACTGCTCCAAACAGGTCATCGTGGAATTTTTGCTATAACATTTTTTCTGCGACGTTTCAAAAGATAAAAAAAAGCCCATTTGAGAAGACATGATGCTAAATCTCAGGTCTGGATTTCAGAGCTTTTTATGCTATATTTTCAGAGATATGAACTGAGGAAGTTCATCCTTTTGCAGAATCCTGAATTACATTCAAAACATGTGACCTGGGGAAAATTGTCATAACTTTCTCTCTGAGCATCAGATTGGAATTTCGTCAGAAGGTACAGAAAGAGGACGGACTGTCAGAGCCAAAGGTCAAAATAGGGATACGTGGCATGTCGAACAAGTTCACTCTACTAAATTAGTGTATAATCAGGTCATTGTGGGAGATTTGGCATAACTCTTCCTTGGAGAATCCAATTGGGTTCAAACTGGTGGCATTGGAAAGAGGACACAGAGGGCTACTGCAGGTCAGAATTTTAGAACTGGGTGATTAGAAATTACAGAGATATATCAGAGGCAATATTGAGCTCCTACAAAGTGAAAAAAGGTGTGTATATTTTTTTAAATGTTTGCTTAAGCTTAGTTTGAAAAATTATTTTGAAGGAATTCAAAGGGCATAGTGAAGAATTATTATCAGTAATTGATGCCCCGAAGAAATAAAATGGAAACACCTAGTAGGCGACCTGAAAGCTCTAGCGTGACTCATGAAGAAAAGGAAGAAATGCAACATGATATATCAAAATTACGAGACCAAGTGCAACAAGTGTCACTTGCACAAAAAGGTATAGAAGCTAAGATGAATGATGTGGAAGCTAAGATGGATGATCTAATGATAGATTTGAAGAAAAACATGGAAGAATTGAAGATAAATATGAATAAGTTGTTACAAGAAAGGGTCAATAAGGGTGAAAGGGTAGTAAAGGAAACTCATGATGAGAGCAAAAGAAATGTTAATCATGATTCCATAGACTCTAATGTTGGATCGAAGACCCACCATATTCCAAAAATCGATATCAAGAAGTTTGATGGCAAGGATCCTGTAACATGGATATTACAGATGGAGAAATTTTTTGATCTCAATATGTGCATAACACACAAAAGGTATGTATGGCAAATTTATATTTGGAACCAAATCAATTTGTATGGTATCAATGGCTTTGCTCTCGTAAATGATTTATCTCTTGGGCAATTTTTACGGAAGAATTGATAGCACATTATGATGATACAAAAAGCAACATTTTTTTTAGCCAGTTGATAACTCTCAAACAAAAGGGTTCAATAATGGAGCACATTGAGGAGTTCCAAAAATTGAACATAAGGGTAAAATATATTCCAGAGGAGCATAGGATTGATGTGTTCATAGGGTCTTTAAAGGATAATATCCAACATGATGTTCGCCTTGGGAACCTGATTCATTAGAGAAGGCATTCAGGTTAGCAAGAAAAATGGAAAGAAAAATTATGGCAACCAGGAAGCATACCACT
>APFE031299455.1:52123-91727 GCA_000404065.3 Pinus taeda | reverse complement strand
CAAAGTATTATGGTCTGTACAAGGTGTTGCAAAATATTGGTACTATGGCATACAAATTAGAGCTTCCTGCAGCTTCTCGATTGCACCCAGTTTTCCATGTTTCATGTTTAAAGAAGGTTATAGGCAATAAGCTCCAAGTTCTAACAATATTTCCAAAACTTGACGAGGAATGAAAAATTATATTGGAACCAAAAGCAGTCACAAAAACAAGATCTCGACAGGTATGAAATCGATCAATTTCAGAGTATCTTATCAAGTGGAAGAGTTTATCTGCTGAAGATTCCACATGGGAGGATGAGAATTTTATACAGAGGCATCCAGAACTACTCAAGCATTAAGGACAACACTTTTTTGAAGGAGAGGGGCATGTTGGGTCCCTATAATAATAGTGATTACCCCATTACTATTGTAGTTGTACCCCTTATTAATATTGTTGTGCCCCTATTGTCCCCATATTGTTATTATTGTGCCCCATGGAATCCCTCTATTGTTATTTTTGTGGCTTTATGTTATTAGTGTTAGGTCAGATGGGTTATATTGTCACTCCTTAGACTCCTATATATAAAAAGGAGGTTTTATCATTTGTATCATCGAAGAATTTTTCATTTATGTAATGTAAAGGAGGTTGCCCCCTTGAAGAGGCTGAATTCTAAGGCATGGATCTATCTTTTCTATCTTTTCTTGGGCTAGTTTCATAACGTAAAACTAGAGAAAATGGATACATGCAGAGGTTGTACCTTGGGTAAATATGAAAAATCTTCCATTCAGGATCAAGACAATAGAGCTGGAGAAATCCTGGAGTGAGTTCATATAGATGTGTGTGGACCATTCTCTATAGCCTCCACCACTAAACAAAGGTACTATGTTATTTTTATTGATGATTTTTCTCATAGATGTTGGACCTACTTTACGCAGAGTAAGGACCAAACCTTCTCAAGGTTTTGTGAGTCCAAAGCCTTGGTAGAGAAAGAATCTAGAAATAAAATAAGGGCCTTACATAGCAACAATGGTGCAGAGTATGTATCCCAATAGTTTAAGGACTTTTGTGCAATAGAAGGAATTAAATGGGAGTTGATGACACCCCATAACCCATAGCAGAATGGGGTGGCCAAAAGGAAGAACAGATCGATTGTGGGAGCAGCTCAGGTGATGCTGCATGACCAAAACCTACCACTTCATTTGTGGGTAAAGGCATGCAATACAACAATATACTTGCAGAATAGAAGTCCACATCGTATATTGGGGATGAAGACGCAAATTGAGGCCTTCTCCTGGAAGATACCAGATGTGAGTCACTTCAGGATCTTTGGACCATCAGTTTATTACCATGTGACCAAAGATGCCCGGAAGAAACTAGATCCAACAGCTGAGTTGGGGATACTTGTGGGGTACATTGATACACCCCACAACTATCGGGTGTTCTTGCCTACCAGCCAAACGACAGTGGTATGCAAAGATCTGATGTTTGATGATTAGAAAGCCATGTGATTATCACTTGAGAGGGAGCTCAACTTTCATGCATAGGAGGAACTTTTGGTTCCTAAGGAGTAGGAGCCTCAGACAGATGCAGAGCAGCCACATGAAGAGGATCCAGGAGTGGATACATCCAATCATGGAGAGTCTTCCAGAGATGGGTGAAAATTCTCAAGGGAAGATGAGAGGTTGATTTTGGATGGAATAGAGAATGTGGGACAGCCATCTTCTCAGCGCAGACAGAGGTGGTCAACCGAGCAGTACACTGGTTACATGGCCCTGGTTGGGGAGTGTGTAGAGACGGAACCTTCTGCATTCGGGGAAACAGTGCAGCAACCAGTCTGGCTTGATGCTATGGTGGAGGAGTATGACTCCATCATTCGAAGCTGTGTTTGGGATGTTGTCCCAAGACCAGAGGACAAGTCAGTGGTTAGTTCCCAATGGCTTTACAAGGTAAAGAAAGCATCTAATGGAAGTGTTGAGAAACATAAGGCAAGGTTTGTTGCCTATGGTTTCTCATAGGTCGAGGGGATCGACTACGATGAGATTTTTTCTCTTGTAGCAAGGTACTCATCTATCAGATCGATGTTGGCACTATCAGCTCATATGGGTTGGAAGATCCATCAGATGGATGTGAAGACTGCGTTCTTCAATGGGAAGATTGAGGAAGAGGTGTACATTGAGCAGTTGAAAGGTTTTGAGACCTTCAATCATGATTCACATGTGTGCCGACTCAAGAGAGTTTTGTATAGGCTAAGCAAGCACCCCGTGCTTGGTACACCAAGATTGAGAGCTATTTCACTGGGTTGGGCTTCAGAAAGAGTGAAGCAGATGCGAACCTTTACCACATCATGGTAGAAGGTAAACCATTGATCATTGTTCTTTATGTTGATGATCAGATATTAACATGTGATGATCAGTTGATCAATTCTTGCAAGGAGGACGTTGTAAGAGAGTTCGAGATGAAAGACATTGGTCTTATGCACTACTTTCTAGGCATGGAAGTGTGGCAGAATAATGGGGAAGTCTTTGTGTCTCAAGGCAAGTATGCTAATGAGATACTCAGGTGATTCCACATGGAGAAGTGAAAGCCCATGTAGACTCCTCTAGCTCTTAACTGGAGGAAGGAGGATGCTACTTCAGGTGAGGTAGTAGCTGCTATTGTTTATTTGCAGCTTGTGGGTCCATTGATGTATCTAGTGAACACATGACTAGATTTGTGCTTTGTAGTGAACCAATTGAGTCAAGCTATGGTTCAGCCTACCAAGTTGTTTTGGAAAGCAGCAAAGCATGTGCTGACATACCTCATAGGCACATCTTAGTATGGATTGTGGTATAGACAGACAGAGGGAGTGAAGCTTCAGTGCTTCATTGATGTAGATTGGGTGGGGAGTCCATCAGACTAGAAGAGCACTTTAGGAGGAATATTCAACCTTGGTTCAGCTGCAGTTTCTTGGTACAACAAGAAATAGAGGTCAGTTGCACTTAGCTCAGCAGAGGCCGAATAAATGGCTGCCAGTCAGGCAACATGTGAGGCCTTTGGATGCGGAAGATTCTAGTTGGATTGTTTGGTCACAGGATGGATCCAACTGTGATCTATTGTGATAACCAGAGTTGTATCAAACTCTTTGAGAATACAGTCTTTCATGAAAGGTACAAGCACATCGATATCCAATATCATCATCTTCGAGACTATGTGGTGAAGAGGATCATGCTGTTGTTGTATGTTTTGACCGAGGAGCAAGATGCAGAAATTTTGACTAAGGCATTGTCAAAATGCAAGTTTGAGTTCCATAGAGATAGGATTTGGGTGACAAATAATCCCTTTCCTGTTGAGAGGGAGTGTTGAAAATAGCAACAAGAAATGCTAAAAATAGAAGTGCTAAAAATATCACTACTATAAATAACATTTCAAGATACATTCCAATTTTAATTAGTCCCTGAACTAAAATTAAGAATTAAAATCCGAATTTGATTTTTGAAGCTGTTTGAAAAATAGTTAATTAATTCATCTTGAGTTAATTAGTTGAAGAAAATCAAACATGAAGTCTATGTGAAGATATGCAAGAATTTCCCCTTTGATTGAGGAATTTATCCCTTGATTAAGGAGATCAGGATGAGTTGTACTTTGAGTTGTAATTAGTTAGCTTAGTTAACTGAGTTGAGTCCAGTTAGATTAATTCCAACAATTTTTTGAACTGATTGTGAGTTTAGTTAGTTATGCATGCATGCACGTAACTATTGCACTTCAGATAACTTAATATTCTCTCATAAATAAATCATGCATGTCAGTTCAGTCAGAGACCCAGTTGAGATCAGATGATGGGACAATGTATTATCAGTTGTAGGAATATTCCATTGAGGATATCTCTTACTTGCAGAAGGAATTCATTCCTTAGATATTATGTAGTTACTTCTGAGTTTGGTGATTTGTGTGAGAGGTCAAAACACATAAGTGGAAGCCAGAGGACCTAGGAGAAACTATGCAAGGTAGGAGGCTTGGAGGCCTGTAGGAAGGCATATGTTGTGTCTATTCAATCTATGAGCAGCATTTAGGGATTGTACTAAGAGCTGGATAGATTGTGAGCTAAAGCTTTGTGTAATCTGGACATATTTCCACTTTTATGATAATACATAGATTGAGGTTTTTAGCTGAGGCTTTCCCCAGAGTATTCTTCTGTGTTCATGTTTGATTGGTTTCTCATTCCCTGTTTTATGTGTTCTAATGAATCTTGCTCAAAATTGATTAAGCTTCCGCAGGTTTGTTTGTAGAAATAGATCAAGTATTTCACTTTAGTATATTGCATTATCAGGTGATCTACAGTGGGAACTTCTACATTCTGAACAAGAACAATTATTGGAGAAATCAAAAGAAGTAGTAGCAGAAGTGAAGAAGGAGTTGGGTAACAACCAAGGAGATGCAACAACAATAATCAGGATGTTAAATTCAAAAGAAAAGGAGGGGCTTGAATATTATGAGATTGAAGACAGGACTGAAACTATTTTGGAAGTCAAAAGGATACTTACCAAGAGGAATTTAATGTTGCAATTATAAAACACGTGTAATAATCTAGAAATACAAATCAATAAGCTTCATAAAACATTTAATGTACTACATTAGAAAGGACTTCGAGGTTTGCGAGGGATAGGAGACATGTTGGCTTCTCTTGAATAATACTAGCATAGATTGCATTCTATAGTTGTAGTTAAATCAAAATTTGCTAAGATCAAAGGAACCATTAGAGAAAAAGATATTATTGATGGATTAAGTTTTGATTTACCAATTCAACATGTGATTAAGAACTTGTTGATAGTCAAGCCCACCTTTCACAAATACACTGAAGTGGATGAGACAAACTATAAATTTATAAAGTTTTCCATTCTTGATGAACACAGATGGGAAAAAATATATCAACTCATTGATTTACAAGACAATAGGTTTCCAGCAATAGGAAACAAAATTTCAGAAATAGGATACAAGTTTCTAGGAGAAAAGGGACAAATAACTAGGAAAAATAACATAATAATAACTTTACAACTATAGTCATCAACATAAGCCTCAAATTATGTGCAAGATTTCCAAGTAGTTCAAAATTCCTATTTTCTAGCTCTATTTTTGTAATTAGTTTCAAAAAATATTTTGTAAATAAACCTTGATTTTTAAATTAAGATATCCTGAAGAATACTCTATAAATACTTTGTAGCTTGAAGTATGAAGGGTTGAACCCTTGTGATAAACTAGTAACAAAAATTGTAATTCTCTGATTGTTTTTGAGATTAACACAAGGATTCTAGATTCATCTTGAAGTGTCTTGTGTTCTTGTGCATATTTATGTTTTATATTATGTCTCCATTTTGTTTATCTTTCATATGTTTGAAATTAATGGGAAAATTTGGGTAAGATAAGATTGAATATCAATCTATCTAAAAACCCCTCTGAAGTTATGATCAATTACAGAGATTAGTTAATTGAAACATTCCGTTTTAATTAATTCCTATCCATTTTCTAATTGTCACTTCCCTTTAGTTTTAAACATAATTTTTTTACCTATAAAAGGGTTTTACATGTATCATTTGTATATTATTACTTGAGTACTCAGTTTGAATATTTAATGAATCATATATTTTCTTAAGTTCAACCTTCCATATCATTTCAAAGCTAAATTATGTTAAATGTGAAGAATCAACCCCTTTAGTATATCATAAATAATTAAGAGTCTACATTTTTTTAAAAATTTAAAGCATTGGTCATCGAAAAATCAAAATTTAAAAAACATTTTAGATGCTTTGGCACAATTCCTTAACCTAGAATTGTCTACGGAGGAACAATAGCAGATTGGCGTCATTGCAGAGGAACGAAAAAAATTGAATTCTCTTTTCCTTGGGACAATGATTAGGCTTTCCTTTAAATGGTGAATAAAATGTGAGTGGTTTAAAATATTTTACTTGATGATTCCACAAAATAAATCTTCCTTCACGCAAGCACACCAGATCTCACTCAGATCCTCATCTTTATTCTCCATTTTCATATCCATACAGGTTGGTGAGAGTTGACTCTTTAAGATGATGATTGGAAGCTTCTACTTCTGCTTCTGTTTCACTTCCACCTAAAATTGTTTCAAAAACTGATCCTTTTAGACCTATTTCAATTCTTCCTTAACTTTCATATCTGCCACCTAAAGTGTTATAGCTTTTATCCAGAGGGGTTGATCTTTAGTTATCTCTTCTTGTTCATCATTTATAATCTTATCAAATTTCTAAAAATATTTCAGAATATTCCAAATCAGAAGCAAAATTAGGGTTAGAATTGCCTGAATTAAAACCTGGTGATCTCATCTCTTCTGTCATTCATACCTTTCCATCTACTCCCACCAAAACATGAAGATAACTTTTCTGTTTATACAAATCCTTTATGTGAAAGTGAAGAAACATTTGGCCCAAAAGTGTAGAAGTTGATTATTCCATCAGCATTTATAAAAACTTCTGCAAATTCTACTCAATCATTTTCCTCTTCATCCCCCCAAAGTTCATTTTCATCTTCACTCTCTTCACCTAATCAAATGGTAGGTTTTCAACCTATTATTCAGGCTCATTATGTAGCATTAATCCTTCACGTTCAACTTAATAATCTTCCAGATGGATATCTAAAGGACTTACCTAGGTTTAATGGGGAAACTCGTTTGTCTGTTGAGGATCGTTTAGTTGCCTTTTTGGATTTTGCTGGTAATATGAACCTAGAACATCAAAATGTGTACATGATTTATTTGTTCAATCTCTTGAGGGAAATGTTAGGATATGGTTTTGATAATTGCAACCTCGTTCTATTCCTACATGGAATTCATTAATCAATATCTTTAAAACTAAAGGGGGAGTAAAAAACGATCCTATTTATTAGCATACAGAATTCAATGATTTCAAAATAAGTCTTGGTGAACTTGTTTCTTCTTTCATAAAAGGATTTAATAAAATTTAAAACAAAATTCCACCAGATTATAAACCACTAGTGGTTGCATATATTTTTAGATTTTCTAAAGGTTTTGGTGATGATTTTTTTATCATTCTTAGAGAAAGGAGATATGTCACCCTAGCATACATGTAAACCAATTCCACTAAAGTTGAAGCTAATAGATCAACATCAAATAAACTTAAGGAAAAAGAAGAAAAACCCAAGAGAAAGATGAAATTAGGGAAGAAAGTACTTCTTCTTCGAAAAATAAGGATGAAGATCATAAAATAGATGAAATTACTTCTCTAATAAGAAATATTTCAAATAGAATTTAAAAAATGGAAGCGCAGCCCATAGTAGTTCAACCAATGTCAAATAGACCTCAAATTGAATATAAGAGACCTTTCCCACCTCAAATCTTGGAAAGACCTAATACTGATGAATAGATCCAACCCCCATTGATCATTGATGATAAGGATTCTGAAGAAAATGGTCCTTTAGTTATGAATGATATCGATTATTTTGATGATCTATCCTCACAAAATGTTATTATTCCAATTTCTTATGATCAACCTTCAGTCTAGAACCAAGAGGCTTCTCAAGTTTCAAAATATCATACCTTCTCCCAATTTCTTATTTATGAATTAAATAGAGGATATGATTTGAGATCAAGGCCAAGACCTCATAGACCAGTTAAAAATGTTAGTATCAATGAACCTTGGCTCAAAATAGTTGAAACACAAACAACATTGATTCGACCACTAAATCATCCAAATGAACATAATACATCTGAAAAATATGTTCCAACACTTTTTAATGTGGAAAAATAATTAGAGAGAGTTAAGATTCCAACTCCATTATCTAAACTCTCTAAAAATCTAGGTTATAAGAATCAAGTGTCAAGATGGATTCAATCTTCAAGTATTGATTCTGAAGGAGATGTAATTAGTTTATAGGATGAAAAAAATTCAATGGTTTTTGGTCCTTGTTCTGGTATGATAAATGAAAATGTCTTTCCTTTCTATGTTACTTTGAAGGTTCATGGTTATCTCTTATATAATTGTATGTTAGATTATGGAACCTCTAATAATCTAATTCCTAAAGTAATTATAGGCAAACTTCAATTAAAAATCTCAAGACCCTATCATGATCTATATATCTTTGATTCAAAGTAGGTACCTTGTCTTGGATTAATCCAAGATTTAGTCTTAAAACTTGATCAAATCCATGTTAAGAGCATAGTTTTAGATATTGTTGTTAGAGATATTCCACCAAAATTTGGGATGTTATTATCTAGATCTTGTTGTGCCAAGTTAGGGTGGATTCTTCAAATGGATATTCTTTTGCTACAACTCTTGTTTATGGGGGAGATCATTTGAGATTATACAGAGAGATGATATTTATAAAAAATATTTGCAAAGCTGATTAAGAAATAAACCATCCTATTTATGCAGTTGATTGGGATTTTGGATGTTTTACTTTAATAGGTAATAATTTCAAAAATTCTCAACTTAGTATTGAACACACTGTAAATAAACCCTAATGTATAAATACTGATGTTTGGAAGTTGTACTTTGATGGGTCCTTTTCCAAAGAAGGATTTGGAGATGGAATTGTAATTATTTCTATAGACAAATAAAATAAAACTCAATCTTTGAAGTCAAAATTTTATGTTACAAACAATGTAGCAGAGTATGAAGCATTACTTTCAGTATTAGAGTTAAATAAAAGTTTAAAAGTCTAAAAATTAAGTGATTTGGTCAAACAAATTAGAAATCTATGCCAAGAAAAACACCCTAGGCTTTGATCTTATCAGAATGAAGTATGAGATTCTATGGACAACTACTTTCAAGATTTTAATATTACAACAATCCCTAGAGATGAAAACATTTATGCAGATTCTTTGGTAGTCTCTGCTAGCTCTTTCAAAATTATTTATCCTATACAATTGTAATATCAAATTCAATTAAAGTCTAGGCCTTCAATTCCTAACAACCTTAAACATTAGAAAGTTTTTGAAGATGATGAGCACTTAAAAAATTTCTTACAAGCAATTGATGAGTTTTCAGCTCTACAAATTGAAGAAAAACAAATCAATGAAAGTAATTCAAATGATGAAAATTAAAGTTCACAATTAAATCATAAAATATTTTATCATAATATCATTCAGTTGCCTAATAATTACATTCCAAAAGGATTAATTCCTCTTTGATAATTATTATGTCTCAAAAACCTCATTATCAAGTTCACAACAAGAGGACTGTGGAGGATTGTAAAATTGGAAGCAATGAAGAAATCAAAAATGAAAAAATTTCAGCATCATTACCTTAGGAAACACAATACAAATATGTTAATGTTCTTAAACATTATAAAGATGTCTTTGCATGGTCATATGAAGAACTTAAAACCTATGACACAACTCTTATTGAATATAAAATTCCTCTCAAGCCAAAAGATAAAGCTTTCAAACAAAAATTGAGGAGAATAAATCCAATTTTTCTTCGAACTATTGAAAAATAGCTTAATAGATTATTGGATACACAAATTATTGGCCCCCTAAGATACTTTGATTGGATAGAAAATCTAGTTCCTGTCGGGAAAAAAAATGGTGAAATAAGATTGTGTATACACTTCAGAAACCTAAACAAACTATATTTAAAGGATAATTATCCATTTCAAAAGATTGATCAATTGCTCCAAAATGTTTTAGGATCAAACAACATTTCAATGTTGGATGGCTTTTCTAGATATAATAAGATCCTCATAAGTCCAAGAGATAGGAAAAAATAGCATTCACAACTCCTTGGGGTACATTTATGTATGCTAAAATGTCATTTGGACTAACTAATGCAGGAGCTACCTTTCAAAGAGAAATGGACCTAGCATTTGTTGGTAAGGTTAAAAAATTTGTCATTATTTATCTTGACAATTTGACCGTATGTTCAACTTCTGATGAGAAAAATTTAAAGCACTCGAGAAATTTTTTTGAGAGATGCAGGAAATATGGAATTTCCCTTAATCCCAAGAAGTATTTGTTTGCTATAAAATAAGAAAACTACTTGGAAACATAATTTCAAAGGAAGGAGTAGCGATTGACCTAAAAAGAGTCTCAACCATGGAGGTAATTAGGTTACCTACAAATGAAAAAGGAAATTCAAACTTTTAGGAAAAAATCATTTTTTGAGATGATTCATACCAAATTATGGCGAGATATTCAAGGATATTACTTATAAGCTTATAAAACATCACTATGTCAAATGGAAAGTGCATGCAAGGTATTCTTTTACACATATTAAGAAATATATTTCTGAGGCCACAATACTAGCAAGTCTTGACTATTCAAAACCTTGCAGATTTTTCTCTTTTTCCTCTCATATTGCCTTAGCTCACGTCTTATTACAAAAGAATGATAATGAATATGACCCGCCTTTTGTATTTTTTAGCAAAGTAATGAGAGATGCTGAGTTGAGATATGATATCATAGAGAAGCAAGCATATACTCTTGTACAAACCTTAAAAGTCTTCAGATTCTACGTCCTTCATTCTCCCATTATTTCCTATGTTCCAAATAATGTTGTAAAGACTGTCTTAACACAACCTGATATAGATGGTAGGAGAGTAAGATGAATTGTAACAACACTAGAATTTGACTTAGATATAAAATCTACCAAATTGGCGAAAGGTCAAGTTTTAGTTAAACTGTTAGCTGAATCAAATTGTAAAGTTCTAGGTATCAACAATATCAAGCATGTTTCAGTAGAGAAGAACACACAAGAACCTTCTCAGAGTTTAGAAGATAAGAGTACACAAGAATTGTATTCTACTACAGATTTAATTCCTCAACCGCTTCATATTGATGAAAAGTTCCTACTATCTGAATGGTTTGCTGATATTATACATTTTCTTAGTGAATTTAAGTATCCTCTTGGATTCACAAGGAATCAATGTAGAACTCTCAGGCTAAAGGTTATGAAATATTGCATCATCAATTCCAATTTGTAATGGAAAGATCCATTGGATATCCTTCTTTTATGCCTAACTAAAACTAAGACAGAAGGAGTTATAGAACAATTTCATGAATGTATATGTGGAGGACACTATGCTTGGAGAGAAACATCATATAAAATTCTGAGAGCAAGATTTTATTGGCCGAAATTGTTTTCACAAGTGGGAGCAAAGGTTAGAAGTTTTATTCCATGTCCAATATTTGTTAGGAAGTAGAGGTTAGTAGCAGTTCCACTTGTTCCATTATTGATCGAAGCATCCTTTTTACAGTCGGGATTAGATTTCATAGGAGAAATAATTCCAACATCTAGTAATCAGCACAGATGGATCCTAATCGCTACAGACTACTTCACCAAATGGGTAGAAGCCATCCCTTTCAAGAATACAAAAGACACTGTCATCATCAAGTTCATTAAAGAAAGTATATTATACATATTCAACTATCCACAACAAATAGTCATTCATAATGCACAAGTGTTCAGTAGCATCAAAATTATAGAGTTCTACCAGAAGTATCAGATTGTATTTGATCATTCTACCCCATATTACACTCAAAGAAATAGATTGGCAGATTCATCAAACAAGAGTTTTGTCAAAGTTATTAATAAGGTACTAACATATCATGAAATGAGTTGGGATAGTCATCTCAAATATGTAGTTTGGGCTAACAGATTATCACCAAGAGATGTACTGGTAAATCCCCTTTCCAAGTTGTTTATGGAACTGATGCAACCTTTCCCACACAACTAGATTTCCTTGTTATGAAATTTTTAGAGGAATCGTATGAGGAACCTAATGATTTATCAAGAAAAATCAATAAGATCATTGACTTAAACAAAGATAGAGATGTAGTCCAGCACAAGCTTCGTCAATTTTGGAAAAAGATGAGGATCTTATCTAACAGAAAAGCTAGGGAAAGAGACTTCACACAAGGATATTTAGTTTCAAGATGGGATGCTAGAAGAGACGAAACAAGAAAACATGGTAAATTTTATAATCTCTGATTAGGAGAATTAAGAATTGTAGAATTCAAGGATAATAACACTTTTATTTTGTAGAATCAGGAAGGAAGATATTCTTCATTGCCTATAATGGATCTGCATGTTCTCTACATCCCGCAGGGGGAATCAGTCCCTAGATGGAGTTGATGTTGAAACCTATTTATATCATGTACATTTTAATTTTTGTTAAAAAAAAATAAAAAGAAAAATAAATATAGAAAAATAAAGGGATATAAAAATATATATAAAAAAAGGAAATAAATCCCATTGAAAGTGGCGCTCTAGTCTAAATTCCTCTATGGATGTTATTAGTTGTTAATTCATTATTTATAAATTAATTAGAAATTAATTAACCATTCATAAAGTGTGATTTGATATTTTTTTCGATATCATACTCTTCACGCAACAGTAAAACACTGGGATTTCGCCCGCCCGGATGAACAAATGGGGCGACATTTCGAACCCCCCCCCCCCCCCCCACCTTATCGATGTTTAATAATGGTGGGTGGGGGGGGTGGGGAGCTCCCAAAAAAGGATTTTGAAATCCTGCCTACACCTATTATAGCACCATTTACCACTCTTGGTAGATTTGATGCTCTGATTATGGCCTAGGGCAACCCTTCCTTCCAGACTTGGTCCAAAATCTAAAAACCAGTGTTTTATTCCATAAATGCTACTTTTCCCTATGATAAAAGCATGGACATTTGGGCCATCACATATACAACAAGTGTACATATGTTAGAACACTTAAAACAAAAAATTCCTTAATTTCAGGTGGAGTTCACGGGTTTTACCTGTTACTCACCTCTTATTGCCCATGGTCCAACTATTTCCCAACTGAAAAAACTAATTTGGAGAGGTATAAATAAACCTCCATGAGAAGGTCTTAAGAGAGAAAGGATGAGATATTGATACTATAGTGAGATTATACCTGATCAGGTCTAAATAATCTATGTGCCTCCTATACTCCCCAAAGCTTCAGGAAACCCTTGCTTCCTTGATTATAGATATACCCCATCTTGCTTGAGATATCCTTGTACTGGTGATGGAGGAAGATTGTTGAAGGTCGAGAAAGGATGAACCTGGAGGATGATTCCACTTGGAGCCAAAGAAGGATTCATTTTATATTTCACCACCTCATTTATAGCTTACTTCAATAATAGGAATGTTGTTCTATTTCCGATATGAGATGTGTTTATGCATCAAAATTATGTTGTAATTCATTAATGAATATTATATTTATGTATAATTAGTCATTCACTTATATGATTTAAAGTTAAAATCATGTATATGCTTTATGTTTCTACTGTTGTGTATGTTCCATTTGAATAATTTTTAGGTTTCAAGAATATCGGGAGAAGCTGAGGGTTTGCACCCTGCGGCATCTACCCAAACAAAGAACATCTAGGTAAGGACACTCCTACATGATTTAGTAAAATAAGGACTTTTTATGATTGTTTGAGCATTTCTTGTTTAGGTTTTCCCTTTGCTCTATTGGGGTTCTCAACCCAAAGCCCTAGGGTGGTTTCACCCATAACATAATTAGTGACTCCGTTGGGGATAACAATATTGTTATTCTTGGTTTGGGTTGTTTGTTCTCAATCAGTGTTCACTTTCTTGATTGCTTGCTTTTGCAGTATTGTTTGGTCCATTAGTATCCCAAGCATCAAGTCTGATCTTCTTGAATAGACCTTGATTTTTGTTTTTCCTAATAAAGCTTTGTATACGTTGTTTTCGTTGATTACAATAGAATATACATGTAGGTTTCTTTAAGGTAGACTCACGTATACACAAGTTTCCTGTATTATAAACGTGTGTGCACACTTCTATGTTTTTACAAAGTCACATATACATTTTTTTGGATTGTTTTTTCAAATATTACTATCCAATTAGGTCTTATGCCTGGTGGTTTATGTTGTTGTATGGTCATTTTTTGTCTGGAGAATTCATTTTTCCTGCAAGCTTTCCTTTTCAAAAATCTCCTTCTCACTTGAAAGATTTGGCCTAGGATTTCTTCTTAAGCAAGTTTTTAGTTTTTATCTTGGGTTCAAGGCTTTTTTCTGAAGTTCTTGGTTGTTCTAGTCTCCCAAAACAAAAAATTGTTTTCATTTTCATTTCTAACCCAGATTTCAAATCCCTTGCTTTGGTTTCCCTTGTTTGGTGGCGTTATTTCTTTTCTTACTTTTTGAGAGACTTTTTGACAAGTTTGAAAGTATTTCTTTCTTGACATTTTTGTCAATTTGTCAAAATATTTTTCTGCTACTTTTGTCAATTTGTACAAGTTCGTAGTATTTCTTGTTCAAGTTTTATTCATTTTCGAGTTTATAACTTGCGAGATTGAAAGACTCCTTGTGCCTATTTATTGATTTTCCGAGTTTTAGTAGTGCTTTTGTGACATCGAAAAGTTGTTTTGTTACCTTTAAAAGAAAAATATCAAAAAAGCTTTGTTGTTGTTTTTCTTTTTCCAAGTTTTTGGTTTTCGATTTCTTTTTGTTTTAGTGTTGAAACGTGAATTGAGATCTTTTGCAATTTGTTCCACTCACTTTAAAGAGAGATTTGTGTTCAAATTTTTCCCCCTTCATTTTAAGTTGCCTTATTGTCTATATAAAGAGTTGCATTTGCTTATGAGTGTTGTTTAGGATCTTTCATCATCATTGTAATTTGCATTAGGTTAGTTTGCATTTGAAGGCATTCTTAGTTTTTTTATTTTTTGGGTGTGTGTGGATTGTTTCAGTAAAGAAAAGAAAAATATTTTACTTATATATAAGTTTTCGTAGAACCCTAGTAGATATCACTCTTCATTGAAGAAAGTGACTACATTCATATAGCTAATTTTCTATTGATTTCTTTTGCATCATAAAAACATTATTAGTTTCACTCTCATAATTCCCACTGACTTAGAGAACGGCTATATAAAATCAAGTGATTAATAAAATGAACTAGAATTTTTATTGTTGTAATTAACAAACACCAACAAGTTTAGGTTCATTAGGGCGTTGGATTAGGTGAGTGGAGAGTTAATTCTCCAAGTCTGCTCAAATTACAAAACCTAGAAGTTGAATAAGGAGTGAAACCCAATATCGTCAAAGAGATCGAGAAAGCTTTGTGACCGGGAGTTAAGTACAAGGGAGAGTGAAGATAAGGAAGAGAGATACCCCCTCTCCTACTTGTTGGATCCCTCCTCATGATTGTTCCGCCTGTATTTTGATATGAGTTGGTGCCCATAGTAGCCTTTTCTAGGGATCTCATAGGTGGCCATGGAGTGGAATCTCATGGCACCTAAGGCAGACGTTGCATCACATTCATTAGTACTTCTGGAGGGTACCATTGCAAAGCTTGGGTGCTTGCACGACAAAGGCTTTTGTCTGGAGGTCAGCATAACTGTTTATGTTACCTTCGCTGGTAGGCTTTGGCCATTATTTTCCCAAACTATCTTCGAAAGGTCCCTTACTTCACTTTATTGTATTTTGGTGTCTTGTCCTCATCCCCCAGAGTGGAAATACTTGGAAGTTGGTTGATTGGTTGCATATTTAGGGATTTTATTGTCAAGTTCTCTTTTCTCTTTGGATTTAGTTGGCTTTAGGTGGTTTTTTCTTGTCGCTATTGGACTTTAGATTTTGAGTGACTAACCTACCACTCCACCGATCTTGAAAGGCTTTCGATTTTTAATTTTGAAAGTAGTGGAGTTTCCTCCTCAAGGGAAAAGGTTTTTATAATGCATCTATCTTCCTTGGAAAGTCATTTTCACATTCCCATAAGGGAAGGATATGTGAATAAGTTATATATGGACAAGATTCCTATGGAAACCAACCAAGGTATCATCCCAAAAGAGAACCTTGTACTTTTCCTTTCTTTGGAAACATTGGTACCCCCTTGATGGCCACTTTGAATATTCTTAGATTGAATGTTGGACTACCAGTTTGGTTTTGGTCCACTCCAAATATTCCAGATGTTCTTGAAGCTTCTCAAATGAATGCTTTATTTCAAGGGCATAAAATGGCTTGTTCATCTTCTTTCAAAGAGAATATCCGGGATTCCTCTACCTCCTCCCTCCTATAATAAGAGATCTAAAAAGATGAGAAAGAGGAAGATGAAGAAGAAGAAGAATTCTATCCATTCATCATCAACCTCTGCTAGTCATGTTGAAGATGAGATTTCAGCCACTGCAAGTCATGTTGGGAACACAAGTCTAGTCATTGCAAGTCATACTGGAAATTCATCATCAACCTCTGTAAGTCATGTTGGAGATGAGCTTTCAGTCGCTGCAAGTCACGCTGGGGGCATAAGTCTAATCACTGCGAGTCATACTAGAAATGGGTCACCTACCTCTATGAGTCATATTTATGTTAACTCACCTACTTATGTGAGTAGGGCTAGGGACACAAGTCCTATCTCTCTTGGGAAAGAGTCACTGACCTTTGCAAGTCATGTTGGGGACTCTCCGCAAAGCACTGCTAGTCATGTTGGCGAAATCGCTGTTGATAAGAAACCTAGGCATGGAAGTTTTAGACTAAGTTTCCTTGTAAGATATGCAAGGGATACCATCTTACTCATTTATGCCCTGGTATTCCAAAGGTACAAAGGATATGGTCTGAGTCTGAAGGTTCTTCTACTCCTGGATCTAATATGGTTTCTCAACAGTCTCATAAAGCGTTGGTTGATAATGTGGTCGAGCTAGCGGAATATTTGGATGATTAAGCTCCTTGTTTGGGGGTGAAGTGCTTAACAACAGAGTCTATTTGATTTCTAGTACAGAGTCTTCTGGTATAGGGAGTGTTCCAGTTTCTTCAAATGTTCCCCCTCCAACTTCTAGGAGTGTCTCCTTTGATTGGGATAGGCTTGTTGAGCCTTGTCTTCCTTCCACTGCACCTTTGCAAATAAAGGTCAGAGTTAATTCCATAAATGTCTATCAATGTATAGTGCATGAAGGATCCTTTGCAAGTATTATATCCTCTTTGACTTGGAAATCTTTAGATTCTCCAAAGTTGTGGATAGCTAATAATCAATTGTTAGCCTATGATAGAAGACTTGGAGAATCTATGGGTGTTCTTCCTCAATTGCCTATTACTTTAGGTGGGAAGGCTATTTTTATTGATATGATGGTGGATGATTTCCATTTAGACTTTAATATGCTACTTGGGAATGATTATTTCTATGCTATGGATGATGTGGTGTCTTCACTCTTTTGAGTGATGTATTTTCCTCATAAAGGGAATATTGTCACTATCAATCAACTTGCATATGATAATCACCATGCTAATTCAAATCTATTACAAAATACTGATTGGTTTGTTCCAAGTATTGACTCTACCCCACCATGGGTGAATTATGTGGCATTGAATCCTTAATGTTTAGTTGTTTCTGAGAAGGATTCATTGAGCTATTATTTTCCTTCTTGGGACTTGGTCCCAACAGTTGACCGAGTGATGTCTCCTATGGTGACATGGGACCCCTTAATTCCTCTTTTGCTCCTTGTAGTTCTCGTGATTTATTGGAATTTGATTTGCCTTCACATGAGGGGCTTTTTGAAGCCATGGGTTTTAACTACCAAATGAGTCCTTGGCCTGGACCTTGTAAGGGGCTTGTTTTGAAGAACTATTATGTGTAAGCCATAAGGCTTCATGTTTCTCTGTACCATATTGTACATATAAGGTACGCATTTTCAAGTTTTGTGTTCTATAACACAAGTTTTATTTGAATTTTATATGTGGGATACATTAACTTCTTTTCTAGTGTTCCTATTTATGTCTACAAAACTTTGAAGATTTATCCTTTGGACATTTGTATGGTTGATACACTTTGACAAGTATTGGTTCTCGAAACTGGCATATAGGTTAGGATTTTCACCTACATTGTGCATTTATTATTTTTCTTTCCCATTTTGGCCTTAGGATCGACCCCACCAAGATATGATGCAGAGCCTTCTCTTTGCTTAGAAGTGTCATAACATGTGTGGTAGAACCAACCTTTACATTGGCATCTTAGTTAGATCCTCGACATTGGCTGCGAATGCTACTATCTTGAGTAGGCTCAAGAGTCCTTCTTAGTCTCGCCATGACTTTTTTGTTGAAGGCTCATTCTCATTCTTCTGTGTGACTTTCTGGCCTTATACCCTAGAGGATCCTTTGTGTTGACTTGTACTACTGCATTGCATATTGACTACTTGCACCTTTTGTCCTTGAGCCAACTTCTCTTGGACTCATGTTTAAGCCACCTATCAACCATGTATTATGCAAAATAAACCTTGCAATCACTTAGCCTTTGCAACTTGACACACCCTTATACCCATGGAAAGAAAATCCCTTTGAGTGTCCTTGACTAGTTTCACCACCTTGCATTGAGCATAGAAATGTTCCCCTCCTAGGAACTAGAGCATCTGCTTTTTCAACACTCATTCTTTCCACTATACTATAGCATTCCTTTATTCCTTTTCAAGCTTCGTATAAAAGAAAAAGACAAAAAATTATATATTGCAAAAAAAAGAGTGGGAGAGGGACATTATTTCCATATTTTGATGGCAGCTAGAGTTAGTCATGTCTCCCTTGAACAAAGGACTCAAAAGAAAGTCTTTCCTCCATTGGGGTGGGCTTTAGTTTGACTTAGGAGAGCCTTAACCTTGTTATCGAGTCAGTCCTCCTCTAATTGGTTACCTTTTCCAATCATATGTAGAGTTTTCTTATGCCTCCTACATGACAAACTTATACAAAGTTATCATATTATGCTTTGTAGTCATAGTTGAGTCGTGCTTTTGTTCAAGGGAAGTAAACCTAAGTCAGACTCTTTGTGGTGTCTCTTGACCTACTTTTCATTTGGTCATCCCTAGTTGTCAGCGTCATGTTCATTATCACATTAGTTATATTGGCCCTTTGCTCGTGCCAATTTGAGAAGGTCTCCATTGACTTCTTATTGGTGGGTCTTTTCCTTATCGACTACGACAAATTGCTTTAAGGGTAGAACTAGAGCCACACCCTAGCCCTATTTTCATTATTGATAGGTCACCTTGTGCTCAACATCGATCAGTATCATGGGTCTTTCACTAGGTGATTTCCCTTGTGTTCGATATCTGTTTTCATTATCACACATTGGGATTTGTTTAGTTCCTTGGTTTCCATTTGACCCTATTGGTGGATTCCTCGCCTCCATGTCAAATTTCATTATTGGTTTGTTCAGAGGGTTTCTATCGTGCACTAGCCACATCTTATGTACACTGGAAACATGCTTTGGTTGGGATACTATAGTTTTTTTCATCTGATTCTTTCCACATTATTGGCCTACGGGTTACACTCACTCTAGATTGATGAAGGATGCCTTAATGCCTTCCTTTCTAGCAGATCTTCTCCCATTGTCTTTAGCTCATTGCTCTAGGAAAGGGATCTAGAGTCCATTTGGCAGTACCTTAGGGTTTGCAGTCATCAGTGGCGGATTCCTTTACTAACGATAGTGGGAAATCATCATTGTCCTTTGATTTATAAATTCTTTCAAGTTTTCGAGTACAACTCATTTATTCGCACTTGTTAGATTTTACTCGGTACCTTGACTCTCATCATAATTATCGGTGAGTAGTCTTGCATATGTTAACGATATACATCAATGACCGGTAATCAAACGATTTCTCACATGGTCGAATTCAAATCATTCATTCCCATTGTGTAGAAATGTACCATGGCGGTCAGTGAAGAACTTGAGTTTGCATCAACATGTCTTGGTTCACTTGTTAGTTGCTCCTGTTTCTACTAGTTGACACCAACCACATTATATGCTGCAGTTCCTTACAATGACATCTTATATGCTGGCACCCAAGTTGAGGTTTAGTACCATTTATTCCATCATATTCACTTTGTAATATTTTGATTAGTCTCTTGCCTTTAGTGATAAGCTTCATACTTCAACATCATTGATCAGCTTCATACTTCAGCACCATTGATTAGCTCTTTATATGTGTTATTCAGACCTGCACTTTCTTGATTATGATCATATGATCCATTATGTATTTCCAGATCCTTTATACTTGTATACATATTGGGTCCACTTTGTACTGACATGTGAACATGCTTTACTATTTCCGAGCATGGGTATGCCTACCTCAAACAATAGTTTCTTTCTAATCTCTTTCAATGGCTTGGCAGGCTGAATTCTGGTGAACTCCTCCTTGGTCTCATCATGATTTCTTCCATACACTTAATAAATTTCAGCCATCATGTACCCCTTCTAACCTCATATATTAGGGGGCATATGTTATTGCACCATTTACTGCTCTTGGTAGATCTGCTACTCTGATTATGGCCTAGGGCAACCCTTCCTTCCAGACTTGGTCCAAAATCTAAAATATAGTGTTTTATTCCCTATACGATACTTTTCCTTGTGATAAAAGCATGTACACATGGGTCAGCATATATCCAACCTACATACATATGTTAAAACACTTAAAAAATTAAATTTCCTTAATTTTAGGTGGAGTTCACAGGTTTTACCTATTACTCAACTCCTATTGCCCATGGCCCAATTGTTTCCCAATTGAAAAAACTAATTTGGAGAAGTATAAATAAAACTCCATGGGAATACCATAAGAGAGAAAGGATGAGATATTGATACTATAGTGAGATTATCCCTTATCAAGATTGAAGAATCCATGTGCCTCTTGCACTCCCCAAAGCTTCAGGAAATCCTTGTTTCCTTGATTATAGGTATCCCCCATCTTTCTTGAGATATCCTTGTATTGGTGATGGAGGAAGATTGTTGAAGGCCAGGAAAGGATAGATATAGAGGAAGGTTCCACTTGGAGTGGGAGAATGACTCAAGTAATATTTATCCACCTCATTTATAGCTTACTTCAATAAAAAGAATGATGTTTTGTTTCTGATATGAAATGTGTTTATGCATCAAAATTATGTTGTAATTCATTTATGAATATTATATTGATGTATAATTAGTCATTCATTTATATGATTTAAAGTTAACATCATGCATATGCTTTATGTTTATACTTTCATGTATGTTCCATTTGAATAAATTTCAGGTTTCAAAAAAATTGGGAGAAGCTGAGGGTTTTCACCCTATAGGATCTACCCAAATGAAGGACATCCGAATAAGGATACTCTTACATGATTTAGTAGAATAAGGATCTTTTATGATCGTTTGAGAATTTCTTGTTGAGGTTTGCACTATGCTCTATTGGGGTTCTCAACCCAAAGCGGTAGGGTGGTTTCACCCATGTCACCCTTACAAACATTTCAGAGCCACGCTCCCCAAAACTATAAACAACCTACCCCCTCCCCCCCCCCAAAACAATTTTCACTCATTCACTCCACTCCAGCCAATGATTGATCACCATTCCACTCCCTCCATGTGTCAATTCTTCATTCCTTTGAAATCATTTAATTGTTATACTACCACTCGACAATTGTAGTTAAAGCCCTACTCCCAACAAAATAGAAATTAAACACCCTTGCCTCGAACAGTTAAATCCCCACAGAATATAAATTAAATACAGTACGCTATTTTTCATTATTTGGATTCATTCATCTTGCCTTTTCACACAGGTTCATTATGATTAGTATCAACATATAGTATTTGTCACTCAACTAGTCAATTTCCTTGTAAAATGACATTTTATTATCAAATGTCTTCTTTCACCATTTTTTCTTCTAAAGTGTTGTAGTGGTTGCAACCACCCTCCAAAATATTTCCTTAGCTTCATTTTTGATCCTCCCTACCAACTCTTTCATAGTAGCATGTCTTGCTTCGTCAACTACACAAGATTCAGTGATTTCCTTAAAAAATGAAAGCCCATCTATGAGAGCTTGTTGCATTCCCCTCACAACTTATTCCTCCAGACTTGGTCCAACTATAGCCTGAGTAGTTCCCTCAAGAAATTGCACAATTCTGAAGGGAAACTAGCCTTCCCTCCAAGAAATTGTGCAATTTTGCTTGCCATCCTGCTGGGCTCCAGAATTGCACAAATATGCTAGTCTAGCTTCACCCAGAAAATTGCAAAATTCCTCCCAGCAGGGCTGCTTAGCCCAGGAATTGTGCAATCCTTGGCAACAGTCAACTTCTTTACCTAGACATTGCACAATCATCTTGGGTAGCCAGCCCATCTCCCTCCCAAAAATGCTCATTCTTTCCTCTCAGCTGAGTAGGTTGTTGCATGTGCAGTTAAGTTGACCGGTTCCACCCGGGACCAAGAAAACTTGACTTGCATGCATGGGCTTCTTTTTCCTGGAATAGAAAGAGAAACATGAAAAAAGAATCCCTTGATTTTAGGGAGCTATTTTTAGTAGCTAGAGGGTACATGCAAAGATCATTTTAGAATCTTTCCTCCAAGTGTCACGATTTCCTAGATTTGTGGCATGCACATCATGAGCTTCAAACATATTTATTCAATGCTTCAGATCTCATTTCTTCACATCAATCTTCGAGCTCTAAAATCCCACATCACATCGAGGACTCCTCGACACATCCAGCGCAACTATTCACATGTAAGTGGTGTTAGCTTGTCTTTTGCAGCATTTCTATTGTTTTTTGTGTTTTTTCTTATGTGAGTTATTTTTTCTTGATTTATTTGAATGCTTGAAGCCATTTACATGAATACTATCTTGTACTAGCATCCTTTCATTTTTTGTTAGCATCTCACTTTTGTCGCATGCATGAAATTGTTTTGCACGAGCAGTCACCGATTCGACGACCCTCTTCATCCACATGCATGTTGTTCCATTTTTTGAATCGTTCATTCACTATGTGCATGCTCGATCATTTTATTTTGCTTACACTTAGTTTATCCATGCATTCACAATCACATTTGCTTTCAGTTTCCCATCAGTAGGTCTAGGTAGCCTTGGCCTAGACCCTGCCTCACCAAGACAACATTGCACAATCCTGAGAAGGAACGCTTTGTCTTCTTCTCAGGAAATGTGTATTTCTGCCTAGAAGCTTTCCTCTAGGCTAGCTTTGCATGATTCTGAGGGACAGTGACTGCTAGCCCAGAAAATTGCACAATGCAATCACTCAGCCTGCAACCATTTCCAACTGAAATTGCGCATTACGCAATTCCAGCAACTAGCCAGCAAACCTGGATTGTGCATTGTGCAATTATAGAAATTATTCAACCTCTCCAGATAACCCATAATACCTTTTGTGTAGTTTTGGTAGTCAGTCAGCCAAGCTCCCAGAAGAAATTGTGCAATCCTTGCCAATCAACCCCTAGGTATGTTGCATGTCTTTCCTCAAGTTTACTTTGGTTTTCACTGACAGATTTCTTGCCATGCATGTCACATTGTCTCTAGATCTAACAGGTGTTCATTCACCTCTTATTAGTTCAGGATCAATGGCCTCCAAGAGAGTAGGATCAAAGGACATTCACAGAAATGCGACTGGAGCAGCAGTTGAGTGAGTGTCTGTAAGTCTACCGATCTATTAAGATACCAATATGATTTTAGAGAAGGACATCAAGCTAAAATGGAAAGAGGTCAATGATGCATTTGCAGGCACATTTTGGGAAGACCTCAAAGACCTCCATGTGTATGTGAACATCCATAAGTCCGTCTTGTATAGGATTACATGTAGATACCACGTGTTCCCATGCACAGACATGATTCATTGGATCGTTTAGCACATTGGCCCTGAGATGTTGACATTGAGAAGTGTCAACGGGAAAAAGATTGCTACCTTCATGGAACATGATTATGATGAGATGTATCAGATGTAAGAGCCCATGACCATCATGGAGACACCCTTGAGCTTACCCAGTAGCAATGCCAACTCCAAAGACATTTTGAAGAACTGGGTGAAGTAGGCAGATAAATTCAGGATGGCACCCAACCAAGTCTACATGACGAAGATACTGCAAAAGGCGTATCAATACTTGGCCATCTTTGCATGTCGACTCTATGGTGAAGAAAGCATTGAAACCTTCCCATAGAGTTGGGTGATCACGCTGGACCAAGTGGCCAGAGAAGGAAAAGCATGTAACTATTCTGGCATGTTGGCTAATCACCTGAACGAGCAAGTAACAAGGGATCAACAACCACCCAAAGATATGCAAGAAGAAATCTACATGTCCACCTAAATCTTGGATGCAATCTATGCCCAACAAGAGTTCTTAGCCTTGAAGTGGGAATGGACACTAGTGGAGACTTCTGTGAACAATTATTGTAATATGTTGTCCAAATGTGGCTTCAAAGGAGTTATCGCATGACTATCCAATCATTTTGTCACCCTGATTTAGAAGATGATATTTCAATAGGATCCACCCTGCTTGTTGAATGCAACAATGGAGGCATTGATAGACATAGATGATTGGCATGCCTCACCATCTAGCACCTTCATATGGGTGTACAACACAGATAAGCCTCCGTGTGTTCTTTAGAAGTTTTCCTTGGACATACTCGTCATGTAGGAAGTAGCATATCACATCTTGGCAGTATTGACAACTAGGCTACACCAGAAGAAGAAGGAACCTTGGTTCGCTCTTCTACTACGCATTGGGATATAAAATATCCATAGTTTCAAGCATGTGGATGTTGAAGCATAGCAGATGAAGAAGTATCCATTTGACCTTCGAAGTTGCAATTCGTATGCCACACATTGTCTTATGAAACATCACTGCGCAAGTGTACAATTCAATTGGATCCACAGGGCATGTCATTGGGTAGAGGAGAACCCATGGAGATATTGTTACAAATCCTCCAAACTCATTGAATTAGTTAGATTCATTGTGGAATGGTTAGTGAAGCAGCATTAAGTAGCATCCTTGAAAGCAACAAAAGTAGCAGCAGTAGTAGAGGTGAACATGCCAGTGTGCGACAAGTGCAAGAGGAAGATTGTCGATGGCATGGAGGAAGACAAAAGTTGCAAGTTTGGAGAAGATCCACTTGTGGAGAAAGTAGCTATCGCTATAGAGGCAAAGAGGCAGCAATGCCATAAGAAAAATTCGCAAAGGTAGAGAGAGAAATGGAGAATGGAGGAAATAGAGAAAGAGTTGCATGAGTTGAAGGAGAAACTATGGAAGGAACAGGAGTTGTGCAGATAGGAGAAGGAATAGCAACAAGAATAGATACAACAGGGGGCATAACTTTTACAAACGTATGAAACAATGCCCATAAAGGTAGTGGACTCATCAGAACAGCTGGCATTAGGAAAGTAGGGTGAGCAATCACATGATTAATACTTCACTCAAGAGATAGAGTGAGCCCTTGAATAATTTGATATGGATATGGAGCTATAGGAATTAGAGCAGGACATCGACCTCATCCCACACCACCAAGAGGTCGACCCACTAGCTTCACCATATCCAAAAGATGAGCAAGTCCCAAGTGACCAAGGAGACACTGAGATCCTTGGAGATGAGCTAAAAGGAGAGATGCACAACATCTCATTCAAAGAGTCTCAACATAGAGTTGTGTAATATTGTAGAGTTTCAACTATAGAATATCATATGTCTCCTATGCAGTATGAGGAACGAGTGATCATTTCTAACATCTGCAAACATCCACCTACATTGGCTGACACTACCAAAGCTTATGCCAAAGCCACTAGCTTGAGTGATTTCTTTCTCATAGTTGAGAACGAGTGAATGGCAAAGGAGCTATAGATGGTCAAGCAGGGAGGTGACTTGGTTATATTAACTGCCTGAGAAAAACTGAAGAAGGAAATACTAGATGAAGTGTTGTCCCTTGACACATTCATGAGGGCATTATATTCCAAGTTTAGTACCGTGCATAAGGTAGTCATCCATCTCAACATAAGGAAGCAATGATGTGTTAGAAGAAAATGTATCTTCTTGAATGTGCATGCTATTGTTGATCACATGAAAACATGGACGATGAAATACAAGGGATCCCCGCTTCATTTTCCTAAGATGATGAAGCCTAGAGTGGTCGAGTTGAAAACATGCATCCGGAGTCAAATCCACAACTATGAAGAGCTCCCGTAGCTCATCACTAGTCTACAGACTTCCCACGCACATGTATTCAAGAGTGTGGATGTTGTAGTGTGCACACATTCGATCCCATCTATTGGGATTCTCACCCAAGTGAAGACAAAGGCACAAGTCTGAATAGAGCTTGACTTGTACTTTAACAAGTTGATGCACATACCCACCAGCAGATACTTGCCAATCAATGTAGACATCATGCACAAGTATGTTGTTGGTCTAGCTGCACTGAAGACAATGATGCAAATGTTTTCAGACGAGTTGGACAAAGGAGCCCGAGTAGTGTGCCTGGATGCTATGGAAGTAAGTGTCAGGTTCCAAAAACATGTCACCTTGGAGTACACGGACACCATTGGAGACTATCAATCTTTGATTCAGTTTGCTACTATTGATTAGAACGAGGATGTCGAAGAGTTGGACTTCCCATGGTTGTCTAAGTCATAGCGATGTCTTGCATAGATTTCTGAAGCCATTTTATCTCACATGGGTACATGTGCATAGTAATGTAATGTCTTGTCAAGTGTAAGTTCAAGTGTCGATAGTTGGATGTAACAATCATAGAGTAGATGAAGAGTCATGAGGGTAGACGAAATGTCACAAAGGGGAATGTTAAGGGTCACCCCACCCTTTTCTATAAATAGTCCCTCATAACTCATTATAAAGGCTTTTGGTCAACAAAGCTTCGATAGGAGTATCTTAGAGAAAATTTGGACAATATTGTAACGTGCCTTGGCTTCTCCACTACACAAAGCTAGTATATCTCATTGGAGGAGCAGGCGGTTTTGGTTGTAACATTCCACTATTGGGACTAGTGGTTGGAGATGGATGCATTGTATGAGTGGAACTAACATGTTTTCATGCATATCTTGTTATTCTAGTTGGACTATTTGGGTTGTTGTAGCAATGTATGTTATTGAACTTATGAATTTGTGTATGAACTATTTTGTATGAAATCATACAAGTCTTGTTGCAGATGTGTTGTTGGTTTAACCCTCACTTTGACTGCTCGCTATCTTGATTTCCAGTTGGTGGTGCATCTTTGCTCGTGTGTTCCTTTCCAAGATGAGTACTATTACAGGTTTCCAAGGGGTGCACTCGCCTCACTCTCTGTGTGTTATAACCTCTCATGTACCTTCCTTGACTCACCATAGCTGTCACACCCTTTCTACCAATAGGGACACCTTACTTGCCTCTGTGAAAAATCATAGTCAAGGAATTATCGTATGACCCAAAGTTGGGACTCATACACCAAACAATCTGAGGTCTAATTGGGACTTCTTACTGGAGAGATCTCATGATATGTTGGCGGGTCCAGCACCATCAAAATTTCTGGCACTATAAGGAGGGCCAGATGACAAGTTATGTCCTCTAATCCTATTTTTCACCCTTTCATATCTATCATGGAGTCTTCCACTCTTCTCCCTCTGTGATGTTTTTTCATGCTGAATACATTACCATCACAAGGTATTTTTTCAATCTCTTGTCCACATACATGTATGATGGTGAAGGTGAAGTGGCCTAGCCTAAGTTCTTACATGACTTCCTTTCCATGCTTCATAAGGAATATGGATGTTCTAACGAATAGGTTATTCTGCTACTTGCATACGCACTTCATGAATCTCCACATCGGTGGCTGTGGAGCCTACTGACTGACAACGTGCACTCACTTGAGTATTGCTATGATCTCACTGAAGACACTTTCTATCATTTTGATCCATAACATCTTGACCAAAAATTGTTACAACAACATAATGCTCTGCATGAATCACCTATGGATTTTTGGCAGTGCTTCCGTGATTTTTAGTTTCAAGATGTGAAGAGCCAAATGAAATTTTTCTATCTTTGGGAATGATTCGAGTATTTCCTTAATAAATTTGCTCATCCCAAGAATAAGTTTGAACTCAATCCTCACTAAGCATTCTTCAGTGATGGGGTTGTGCAATCACATATGGACATGGTCACCATCACAAGTGACCTTCCATCGTCCCCTCATCAAATGCTCCACCACTACAGAGTGATGCGGGAGATCATGGCCACACATCTGTTCAATTGTTACATTCTCCCAACATCACTTATCTTAATTTTCGCATAGATTTGGTTGTGAGTCCATCAAGTTGTCATATGCATTTTGTACCACAACCTCTGTCTTCGTACTCAGTTGTTCCTTCAGATGATATTGTCTTGTGTTATTCCATTCCAGACTCTACACTTGTTGTGAATGAGTAATAAGCCATAGATGGAGTTTGTCTTCCACAACCAACATGCACTATCATTCATGAAGAGTATGACTCAGAGCTTGAGCATCAACACTCAATGAATGATGACTCCCTTGCATCCAAACCTCCTCTGTTCTTTCCTCACATCTTTGGTCAACCTACCATCCATGATTTCGCATGTGTATATTCATCTAAGGATGCACCCATTGTTAAGCACTTGTTGCACACATAGGATTCTAGTCCGTCATTCGACAATGGAGAAGATTAGTATTCATTGAAAAGTCGCTTGATTTTTCATCTGCCATTTTCAAAAACATAGAGGATGCATTTGTTCACTTTTCACTACCCTTCTTTTTTATTCATTAGATCATGAGGATGTCGATGAAATCATTGATTTCTTTTATCGTGGCTGTCATGATCCATTTACTCCCATAATCGATCATGATCATGATTATATCGCAGTTGATTTTTCGAAGGCAATGGTTTATGATGATTTATTTGGTGATGAATTCGAACCCCCCAGCCTGTCGAGGCACTTCAACCCAAGCTGATGGTTATGTCAAGCCCTTGCTCTCCCAAGGTTGGTTTCACTTCAGATCAGGAAATTGTTCAATCACCTTAGGCTCCTCATCACTCATTTGTATGCATTGAAGATTAATCTAACACACAGATCATGCTTCCTCCACTCGACCTACACAATCCCATCGCTCATGCATTAGAGGAATCTTACATTGCAAGCACACGTGCACTCTGCAAGTTGTCTTTGTTTCTTTCATTTTTCTTGCACGTCATAGTAGAGAGTATGTGTATGCTTCAAAGTTGCACGTCATGTCGCACAACACCATGACATGTCCACGAACCACATGTCATGTACTTACATTCGCTTATGTCCCGTGGACACTTTTAAACAGGAAGTGTGTTTGTCTTCATTGTTATATCTTTCTTCTTAGCTAGTCTGCACAACCAGGCTACTTGCAGACCAAGCCTTCACCAACATGGGTGAACCAATGCACGAGTGGCTCCATTGAAAATATCACTTCACGTGATCAGATGATGCATTGTTAGCTTAGGAGTAGGACTAGTGTTTGCTTTCAGTTTGTGTGCTTCTGAGCCTATTTTATTCCTTACTTTTCTTCTTTTTTTGCCTACTTGTTTTCTTACTGTACTTTCACATTTGCTTTTTCTTCTGCTTTTCTTTATTTATTTATTTATTTATTTTTTGCTCATAGGTTAGTTTTGCATGAAACCATGTATGGCTCTTGAAACAAGCTAGGTAAAGTATAAGAGGCCTTGTGCATCTATCACTACTTAGTTATCTCTCATCATGCCTCTATATGAAGAACCATTTACTTTTAATCCATGATACGTCAATGGAAAATATGTATTGTTTGAAGTGAACCTTGGTGAAAACACAACGCTTGTGTGCTCACTGCTAACTAGTGTCACCTAATCTCGTTGGATGTTTTTGGTTAACACTTGTAAGCTTATTCAAGTAGAGTAAGGTGAGGGGGGAAATATTAACAAGCATGGTAGAGGTATACAATAAACTACTTCTCTGAAGGAACAATGTCCTCTGCTTTCAATAATTTGGGATCCCTCTTTTGCCTCCGAAATGAATAATTGTTATGCACAATTATGAAGAAATGAAAATAATGAAAAGTGAAAAATGAAAAAATGAAAATTGAATATGGAAAAAGAAGAGAAAGGCTTCATATGCAGAGAGGTGATGTAAGTAACTCCACCTAGCTACTAGCCAGGCTCATTAGTAGTGAAGTGATACTTGTGCTCCTATGTGACTCCATCAGGGTACTATCCAGGCCTGCTAGCAGTGGAGAAACACCATAGATGAAACTAAGATTATGACGACTATACTGCTTGTGCACCAACATACCTCTCAACCCCAATAGAAACAACTATGTTTCCTTAGCTTGGAATGTGTGTCAATCGACCAAGATCTTGGCATATGCTACATATTACAATCAAGCTAGTGTGAAACCAAGACAAACTGAGAACTAAACAATACTTTTGGAGGTGTTAGACTTGCCTTTCATGAAAAAGGTCCATTGAGAGAGCTCGAGTTCTACTAGTGTGTCACCAAGTGTTGTAGAGGCTACAACCACCCTCCAAAATTTTTCCTTAGCTTCGTTTTGTAGCCTCCATACCAACCTTTTCACAACAACATGTCTTGCTTCATCAAGTACACAAGCTTCAGTGAATTTGTTGCAGAATGATAGCCCGTCTATGAGAGCTTGTTGCATTCCAATCATAGCTTGTTCCTTTGGACTTGGTCCATCTATAGGATGAGTAGCTCCCTCAAGAAATTGTGCAATTCTAGAGGGAAACCATCCTTCACTCCAAAAATTGAACAATTCTACCTGGTAGTTTGCTAGGCTCCAGAATTGCGCAAATCTTCTAGTCAAGCATGACCCAGAAAATTGCACAATTCCTCTTAGTAGGGTTGGTCGGCCCATGAATTGTATAATCCTAGGTAGCAGTCAGTTGCTCTGCCTAGAAATTGTGCAAATCTCCTAGGTAGTTAGCCCAACTCCCTCCTAGAAATGAACATTTTTTCCTCCTAGCTAAGCAGGTTGTTGCATGTGCAGTTTAGTTCACTGGTTCCATCGAGGACCAAGAAAAGTTGACTTGCGTACATGGGCTGCTTTTTCCTGGAATAGAAAAATCAACATGGAAAAAGAATACCTAGAATTTTGGGAGCTATTTTTAGCAGTTGGAGATTACGTGCAAAGATCGTTTTAAAATCCTTCCTCCAATTATCATTTTTTACTAGATTTGTGGCATGCACGTCATGAGCTTCCAACTTATTTATTCGACACATTAGAGCTCATTTCTTCACATCTATCTTGGATCTCTAACATCCCATAGCACATCCAAGACTCTTTGACACATCGAGCTAAGTTATTCACAGGTAAGTGGTCTTAACTTGTCATTTGCAGTATTTCTGTCGCTTTTCATGGTTTTGCTTGTGTGAGTGTTGTTTGATTGATTTCTTTGAACGCTTCTTGTCATTTACATGAATAATAGCTTGTACTAGCACCATTTTAGCTTTCGTTAGCATCTCACTACTATCACATGCATGAAACTGTTTTGCACAAATGATCACTGATTCAGCGACCTGCTTCACCCACATGCATGTTGTTCCATTTTCTGAATCATTCATTCGCTATTTGCATGCCCATTCATTTTCTTCTTCTTACAATCAATGTAGCCATGCATTCACAATCACATTTGCTTTCAGTTTCCCATCAGTGGGTCTGGGCAGCCTTGGCGCGGACTCTACCTCACCAAGACAACATTATGCAATTCTGAGAAGGAAGGATCTATCTTCCTCTCAGGAAATGCGCATTTCTGCCTTCCTCTTAGGAAATCCACATTTTTGTCTTCCTCTCAGGAAATGAGTAATTCTAGTAGTTATTCAACCTCCCCAGCTAGCCCAGACTTCCTTTTTCGTAGTTCTGGCAGCTAGTCAACCAGCCTCCCAGAAGAAATTGTGCAATCCTTGCCATTCATCCCCCAGGTATGTTGCATGTATTTCCTCAAGTTTTCTTTTGTTTTTGCTAACACATTTCTTTCCATGCATGTCACTTTGTCTTTAGATCTAGCAGGTATTTATCTGCCTCTTAGCAGTTTAGGATCAATGGCCTCCAAAAGAGCTGGATCAAAGGACACTTATGGAAGTGTGACTAGATCAACAGTTGAACGAGTGTCCGCAAGTCTACTAATCTATGAAGATACCAAGCTGATTCTAGACAAGGACATCAAGCCGAAATGGCAAGAGGTCAATGATGCATTTTTAGGCACATTTGGGGAAGCCCTCCAAGATCGTCGGGTGTATGTGAACATCCACAAGTTCAGATTGTACCGGATTGCATACAGATACCATGCATTCCCATGCATGGACATGATATAATGGATTGTCTCACACACTGACCTTGAGACGATGAAACTGAGAAGTGTTACTGGGAGGGATATTTCTACCTTCAGGGCACATGATTATGATGATATGTATCAGATGTCAAAGCCTATGACCATTCTGGAGACACCCTTGAGATTACCCAACAGCAATGCCAACTCTAGAGACATTTTGAAGAACTAGGTGAAGGAGCCGGCTAAATTTAGGATGACACCCAACCAAGTCTACAAGATGAACATACTATAGAAGATGTATCAATACCTGGTCATCTTATCATGTTGACTATATTGCCAAGAAAGCACTGGAACCTTCCCACAGAGTTGGGTCATCATGTTGGACCAACTAGCCAGAGAAGGCAAATCATGTAACTGGTCCAACGTGTTGGCTCATCAACTGAAGGAGAAGGTAACAAGGGCTTGAGAGCCACCCAAATGTATGCAAATAGAAATATACATGTTTGCCTACATCTTGGATGTAATCTATGTCCGACAGGAGTTCCTGGGAATGAAGTGGGCATGGACACCGATGAAGACTCTTGTGAACACTTATTGTAAGATGTTGTCCGAAAGCAGCTTCAGAGGAGTTATCACTTGGCTATCTGATCATTTTGTCGCCCTAGTATACAAGATGATATTCAAATACGATCCACCTTACATGTCAAAGGCAGAAATGGAGGCACCAATAGACATAGCTGATTGGTGTGCCTCACCGTCTGACACCTTCATATGAATGTAAACCAAAAAGAAGCCTCCACATATTGTACCAAAGTTTTCCTTGGAAATACATGGCATGCAAGAAGTAGCATATCACATCTCAGTAGGATCGATAGCTAGGTTACACCGAAAGATGAAGGCACCTTGGCCTGTTCTTCCGCTACGCATTGGGTTATATGAGATATAAAGTTTCATCCATGCAAATGTCGAAGTAGAGTAGATGAAGAAGTATCCATTCGACCTCTGAAGTTACAATCTGTATGACCTACATTGTCTTGTGAAAGATCATTATACGACAATATAGTTCAACTAGATCCATAAAGCATGTCATTGGGCAGAGGAGGACCCTTGGAGATATTGTTACAACTCCTCTAGACCCAATGAACCAGTTGGATTCATTGTGGAATAGTTAGCGATGCAACATGAAGCAGCATCCTGGAGAGCACCATAAGCAGCAACAACAATGGAGGTGAACATACTAGTGCGCAACAAGGGCAAGAGGAAGATTATCGATGGCATGGAGGAGGAGAAAATTTGGAAGTTATAAGTAGATCCACTTGTGGAGAAAGAAATAATTGATATAGTAGTGAAGAGGAAAAAACATGATAAGAAAAACACACAAAGGCAAAGAGAGAAATGGAGCATGGAGGAAATAGAGAAAGAGTTGCATGAGTTGAAGGAGAAACTCCAGAAGGAAAAGGAGTTGCGCAGCAAGAATAGGTACAACAAGGGATGTAACTTATGCAAATGGATGAAACAACACCCATATAGGTAGTGGACTCGTTAGAATAACTAGCATTAGGAAAACAGGGTGAGCCATCATAGGAGAAGGACTTCGCTTAAGCGATAAAGCGATCACTTGAAAAAATGGATACATATATGGAGTGGTAGGAATTAAAGTAGGATCTCGACCTCATCCTACACCACCAAGAGGTTGACCCACTAGCTTCACCACATCCAGAAGACAAGAAAGTCCCAAGTGACCAAGGAGACACTGAGATCCTTGGAGATTAGCCAGAAGGAGAGATGCACAACATCTCATTCGAAGAGTCTCAACATAGAGTTATTCAATATCGCAGAGTGTCAACTCTAGAAGATCATACGTCTCCTATGTAGTATGAGCAGCGAGTGATCATGTTTGATGTGATCAAACATCTAGCTGCATTGGTTGATGCTACCAGAGCTTATGTCAAAGCCACTAGCTCGAATGTTCGCTTTCTGATAGCTAAGAACAAGCGAATGGCAAAGGAGCTACAGACGGCCAAGTAGGGAGGTGAGTTGGTTACATCATCTACCCAAGCAAAATTGAAGAAGAAAATATTGGATGAAGTTTTGTCCCTTAACACAGTCATGCAGGCATTTTATTCCAAGTTTGGTACCGTGCATAAGGCAATCGTCCATCTGAATGGCTGGTAGTAGCGATGTGTTAGAAGAGCATGTATTTTGTTGAATGTGCATGCTATTATTGATTACATGCAAACATGGATGATGAGATACAAGGGAGCTCCACTTCATTTTCCTAAGTTGATGAAGACTAGAGTGGTCAAGATGAAAGCATGCATCTGGAATCAGATCCAAAACTATGAAGATCTCCCGCGACTCATCACTAGTCTACATGATTCCCATGCATGTGTATTCAAGAGTATGGATGCTGTTGTGTGTGCACATGCAAACTCATCTATTGGGACTCTCACACGGACGAAGACAAAGGCACAGATCCAACTAGATATTGACTTGTACTTTGACAAGTTGATGCACATAGCCACCCACCCAGACTTGCCAATCAATGTAGACATCATGCACAAGTATGATGTTGGTCCAGTCACGCTGAAGAAAATGATGTGCATGCTTTCAGACGATTTGGACAATGGATTCTAAGCAGTGTGCCGTGACTCTATGGAGGCAAGAGTCAGGTTCCGGAAAGATTTCACCTTAGAGTACATGGATACCATCATAGACTACCGATCTTGGCATCAGTTCACTATGGTTGATCATCATGAGGATGTCAAAGAGTTGGACTTATCATGATTGTCTAAGTCATATTGATGTCTTCCATGGCTTTCTCAAGCCATTTTGTCTCACATGGGTACATGTGCATTGTAATGTAATGTCTTGTCAATTGTAAGTTCAAGTGTCGATAATTGGATGTAGTAGTCATAGAGTAGATGAAGAGTCATGAGGGTAGATGAACTGTCACAAAGGGGAGTGTCAAGGGTCACCCCACACTTTTCTATAAATACTCCCTCATAACTCATTGTAAAGGCTTTTGGTCAGTCAAGCTTTGATAGGAGTATCTTAGAGAAAGCTTGGACAGTATTGTAACGTGCCTTGGATTCTCCACTACACAGAGCTAGTATATCTCTTTTGAGGAGCAGGCAGTTGTGGTTGTAATGTTCCACTATTGGGACTAGTGGTTGGACATGGGTGTATTGCATGATTGGAACTTACACTTTTTAATATAACAGAGCCAACGTGTTTTCATGCATATGTTGTTATTGTAACTGGACTATTATGCTTGTTGTAGCAATGTATGTTATTTAACTTATGAATTTGTGTATGAACTATTTCTCATGTAATTTTACAAATATTGTTACAGATGAGTTGTTGGTTTAATCGTCACTTTGGATTGCTCGCTATCTTTCTTTCTAGCTAGTGATGCAACTTTGCTTGTGTGTTCCCTTCCAAGCCAAGTACTGTTACAATTTTCCAAGGGGTACACTCACCTCACTTTCCATGTGTTAGAACCTCTCATGAACCTTCCTTGACTTGCCGCAACTATCACACCCTTTCTACCAACCAGGACATCTTACTTGTCTCTCTGCAAAATCGTGGTCAAGGTATTACCATACGAGCCACCACTGGGACTCCTACACCAAATGGTTTGAGGTCTAGTTGGGATTTCTTACCAGGGAGATCCCCTGACATGTTGGTGGGTCCATCACTATAAACATAAAGGAAAATCAAAGTTAGTTGGAGAAAACCCATTTCTACCCCCCGTTATAGATTTAGATAAACTGCCCTTAGTTGACTAACAATATAAGATGTCTAAAACCAAATGTGAATTTGAAATTTATGAACTCCACAATTGGGTAGAATAGAAATTCTTATATGCTAGAAATGAATAGAGTATATGGGGCTCCTTCCTTCCCCAATTCACTTTCCCTCAAACTCATTCCTTCCCTGAATTTTTAGGCTTTTGTCACTTTAGGTATATCTCAAGTCAGAGAGCCATCATTACACAAAATAATGATATGTTGTTTACAATTCCCCTGAGTTAATATACCAAATTATCCAAGTCAAACCCTCAACCCCTCTACATCATTTTTATGTAGATTCTCTCACGTAAATCTATCAGAAATTTACTTTACTCCAAAGAGTCAAAAAATTTGAAATATTTTTAACTAAAAATTAAGAATTTCCAAGAACAAATCTACCATACCCTTCCTCAATGTTTCTAGAAATGAATAGATAGGTTATTTAAAAGGTTTCATGTTTTTTATGTTATCCAACCAATCATTGGGTTGATCAAGTAATTCTCAGACTTTTATTAGTGTTTTCAGTACATGATAAACCATCACTTTTGTTTAATTACAATCAATTTTTACCAAAACCTATTCATGATCAGTTTCTTAAGTTTTCTGCTGAAGGAGCTTTCAAATATAAATCAATTCTTATGTACTTATTCTTGTATGATTAAGAAAAAATATTTCAATTTCCATTACAAAATTGAGATGAAGAAGGAAATCCTTAGTCTGTAATTCATTGGACTTCCTTGGTGAAGAAGAACACTAATGCATTTTCCTATAATGATTATATAAATTAGTTTCTACATATTCCTTTGTGCTTGCTCAATAATGATATTATTCCTAGGATTCCACCTGAAATCAAAAGTACCCTTCACCTTAGTGAGAAAACAAGAAGTGGATATTGGTATTTATAGAAAAATTACACAGAAATCATTGTATATGGATGTGAGATTCCTCCATACATACAGCCAAAGTTTATGCCTATCATAATTTTTGCATTAGAATATATTAGACATATGATGAACATGGATGAGCTACATTTTGTATCAGATAAAAAGAAGTCTCAATTTGAGTTGAATTTATAGATTGGACCATTCATTTGTAACACCAGAGCAACAATGAAGGGGGCACGTTGGGTGTGTGTTATATTCCTTCCATGACTACCCCTAGCATGGGGGAGTGGAAGCTCCCCTCTATCGGGGAGTTTGCCCCCTTGCATGGGGTCTGGTAGTACCCATGCATGGGGTTCAGGGTAGCGGCCCGGAATAAAATAAAACAAAATAAATAAATAAAATTAATTAATTAAAATAAATTAAAATAAATAAATAAATAATTGGACCCTATATTAGGTGGGTAGACCTACTTATGGTTTTTTGCATGGATTTGGTACATGTTTTTGACGTGATGGCTTTTTGTCCATGGTATTTTTAAAATCTATTCAAGGTAACTATGATTATGTTCTAATCCACGGTTAATGGATTGGGGTTTAAGGATGCTTCGACATGCATATATATGTATTGTAACACTGGAAGGAATATAATGAAAAATCAATATGGTAGTCCCAATTTTAGGATCCAAGGGAAAATCTCTGTGTATATTTGTTTTATGTTTTATGCTCTCATATTTTTTTCTTTCTAGTTTTTTTTAGAATTTGTATGTAGGTAATTTTTGTACAACGTTAAAACATACATTTGGTATGAGGGTTGTTTTGGCTTCAAGGGGACACCTTTTCTGCTGAGGGGTTTTACTCGGGCCTATGGTAGACCCTGTTTAGTGGTAGATCTATGGGATCAATTCTTGTGGTGAAAGACGATGGCAATCCATGGAAAGATAGAGATTGAGAAATTCAATGGTCAGGGTTTTGATTTGTGGAAGTTCAATATGGAGTATCTATTGGTGGATAAAGATCAGTGGACCATGGTAGATCTGAGTACTAAAACAACATCAATGTGTTATGAAAACAGCTCATAAAATAGAAGAAAAGATAGATCAACGACTTCAAAATCAGCCTCTTCAAGGGGGCATCCTCCTTCACATTACACAAATGAACAATTCTTGGATGATACAAATGATAAGACCTCCTTTCTATATATAGGAGTCTATGGGGTTTCTATATAATTAGAGCCTACATAACAATAATATTGTAGGGGCACAACAATAACAATAGTGGGCCTCTATGTGGCACAATAATAACAACAAGCGGACTACAAGGATACAATAATATAATAAGGGGGTTACACTAACAACAATAAAGGGTTACACTAGTAGTATAGGGACCTAACATGTCCCTCTCCTTCAAAAAGTGTTATTCTCAATGTTTGAGTAGTTCTAGATTCTTCTGTATAAAATTGTTATTGTCGGAGAGGTAAATCCCCTCTACGGATAGAGGCGATCCCTACTAGCCCAACAGGGGTCTAGCAACAATCAAACAATGCTACACCGCAGGTTCTTAGTTGTAATTAACAAGTGGGTAAAAGAAACCTACCTGGATTCCAACGCTATGTTTGTCGAAGAGACGATCCCCTCGCTCTTTTGCTCCAGCCGATCACAATTCTCCGCTATCCTCGTGGACGAACACCTGCACAAGCAAAAGAGAGCGAACAAGAGCGTAAAATCTACTAACTACAACTATGTATCAGTCAGGAAGGATACAATTTACATCAATCATTCATTGGACAAATGGAAATGGAACCATAAGAGTAGTCATCTATCTTTATTAACAAAAATAGAGTAAGGTACAACCGAAGTCCTGACGCTGAGTCCTTCTCTAGAGGGTCCAGCCAGCATATCTTCCAAGCATTCACCTTTGAAACAAATCTCCCAAGTCAAAAAGGTCTCTCTCTCACATACAAGGCAACAAGCTCATGACCTTCCTCAAGCTCAAAGCAATCCTCACACAACACACCAAATGCTTACAAAGAGCAGCACTAATGCACTAAGAATTCTTCAATCAAAGTCTATATGTTCCAAAACTCGCTACTCATGGGCAATGGAGGAGGCTTATAAAGGAGAAGGAGTCTCCATGAATAGGTAAAGGATGAGCTTTCCCCCAAGATAAGTGGATGGTAAGTCGAACAGACATGCCAGAGAAAGGATGGCGACCTCAACAATGCCAACAACCAAGTCTGGAGGGATCTGGAAAGCTGGTTGTTAGAACAACTTCGCCCAAACAGGATCAGCGCGGGTGAGACACTGAACTGACGTGCTGACATCGCAGATCAACTATAGAGGAGGTCCGGTCAGCGCTCAACAGGAAAAACGAAGGGTGCGCTGTTCGTAAAATGGGACCAGCGCGGAAAAGACGTGTGCTTCCACGCTGGCAGCGCATCAGGTACACTGGACTCCGCCTATCAGCGCGGTTATTTGATTAACAGACGCGATGATTCATTTAACTTAGGCAAAGAGGGCTTTTTTAGCCATTTTGAGGAGCATGAGCATAGGTGAATGTGTCTTCACAACACAGTAGGGAGACTGACATGATGGCAGTGACATTTTACTGTGTAACAGATGCCCCCTAAAGCATGAAGCCCGAGAGAGTGGGAGGGGTGAAATGCTTTACAAGACTGCTGGACTGGAACACCACCGGAGAGAACCTGCAGGCGGATACAACTAATATTTCAATTACATGTAGTCTAGGCATGGGCGCAGCCATCCAAAAGACATATGGAAACAAGGTCTGTGGCATGGACGCAGCCACCCAGCTGAGAAGACCATAATAATAAGAGGTATGGTCACAGCCATCCTTAAGAAGACTCAGGTATGGTCGCAGCCATCCATCAATGAGTCATGTAATGATGTCCCACAAAATCGCAACCTGGTCCACAATGGACTAGAACCAGGGTCTTGCGCTCCATCCGAATCCG